>CAJNDV010000381.1:2835-28193 GCA_905221635.1 Symbiodinium sp. CCMP2456
CGACGACGACTACTACTACCACTAGTACTAGTACTTCTAAGACGACGATTTCGACTACAACAATTACTACTATTACCATTACGACGAGGACGATTAATACCGCCACCACCACCACCACGACGAAGACGACGACGACGACTAGTACTACCGCGACATACTACGACTACAACGAGTGCTGCTTACTAGCACAACTACTATTACGACGATTACGATAACCACCAGCACCACCACCACCACCACCACCACCACCACTAGTAGTAGTACTACTACTACTACTACTACTACTACTACTGCTACTACTACTACTACTACTACTACTACTTTCACTACTACTACTACTACTACCACCACCACCACCACCACCACCACTACTACTACTACGACTACTACTACTGCTACTACCACTAGTGCTATGGCCACCACTACCAGTACCACTACCACTACCGCCACTATTACTGCCACTACCACTACAATTACTACTACCACCACCACTACCACCCCCGCTACTATTACGAATGCTACTACCAGCACCATTTTTTCTACTTTAAAAACAACAACAACAACAACTACTACTACTACCATTACTAGGACGAGGGTTACGACCACATTTACTACTGAAATTGGCACCACGGCGACGCAACAACAACAACAACAACAACAACAACTACTACCACTACCACTACTAGTCTTACTAGTATTATGAAACAACAACAACTACTACTACCACTACTAGTATTAGTAGTACTACTAATACATACTACTAGATACTAGTTACTACTACTACTACTACTACTACTACTACTACTATTACAGCTACTACTACTACTACTAGTACTACTACTACTTCTACTACTACTACTACTACTACTACTACTACTACTACTGATACGACGACGACTACTGCTGCTACTACTACTATTACTATTACTACCACGACTACTACCACTTCCTTTACAAATACCACCACCACTACCACCCCCGCTACTATTACGAATGCTACTACCAGCACCATTTTTCCGCAAAAACAACAACAACAACACCAACAACAACAACTACTACTACCATTACTAGTACGAGGGTTACGATTACATTTACTACTGAAGTTAGCACCACGGCGACGCTACAACAACAACAGCAACAACAACAACAACAACAACTACTACTACTACCACCACTACTACTACTGCTACTGCTACTACTACTACTACTACTACGACTACTACTACTGCTGCTACTACTACTACTACTGCTTCTACTACTACTACTACTACTTCTTCTTCTATTACGCTATTACTACTACTACTACTACTACTACTGCTACTATTATTACTACTACTACTACTACTACTACTACTACTGCCTGCTACTACTAGGACGACGACGAGTACCGCCACCATTACCACAACGACGACGACGATTAACAATACGAATATTGCTACCACAACGAGTATCATTGTGTTTTTTTTTGTGCGGGGACGACCATTACAACTGGTGGCGCCACGCTGCAGTTGTCACGTCTCGGTGTTATGATTTTTGATTCCGCAGAATTACAACCCTTGAGACGACGCTTATTACTGCAGGGGGTTTTAAAGTTGTTTCGTTTTTTCTCCGTCCGAGTTCGTGTGGACGGAAGCTGCCAACAACCCCCACAGCATGCTTCAGGCGGGGGGCGGCGAGCAAGGGGACCCGCTCATGCCGGCCCTTTTCGCCCTCGGGGTCGCGCCCGCTTTGCGTGCCATGCTTGCCCAGCGATAGCGTGCGCGCATACACGTACCTCACCAGTCAGCCCTGTCGCACCGCATTTCCGCTTCAACGCCTTGAGCACCACCTCTTCTTACACGCGCACACCCGGCTTAACGCCGCTAACACTTGTGTGTGGAATGCAAGAGGCATCCGCCCGGCCGGGCTCCCACCGCCACCAGACCCGGAGTCTGAACATGTGCACATCTGGGTCGGCGACACTGACCTGCCCGAGCTTACCAGCAAGGCCTGGAAGTTTTGGGGCCCCACTCGGACGCAACTTCACACCCTTCGCGGCGCAGCACCGCATTTTCCTCGAGTTGCTTCCCACTCTCCTCCGTGTCGCTCGGTTGTTGCAATGTTGTTGCTGCTTTACTGCGCAAGCCCCCGTGCTCGCAGTTGCAAAAAGGTGCGTAAAAAAACAACCTCCGTGCCGTCCTCACAGCCGTGTTTGCTGGCTGCATTGCTTGGCTCTGCTGCTGCAGGTCCATGCTGCCCCGGAGGATCCGTTGCCCAGCCTCGTTCTCCGCCGGGCCCATCTGCCGCTTTGCCATGGGGGTCTCGGCCCTTGCAGTGCCGTGGCACATGCCCCGGCAGCCTACTTTCTCGCTTCGCGCCATCAGAACCCGCGCAAGCATTCTGTGTGAGGACATCTGGCAGCAAATCGCAGGATCTCGCAGGTCCCGCGTGCAACCGCCGCTGCTTGGCATCGCTGCAAAGTGCCGCCGTTGTTTTGACCAACCACGGTCTGAGCGCACCAGCCTGGGGCAGAGCTCGTCACGGAACCACCGGCCGAGAAGGCCGATCCCGCGCTTCACAGGCCTGCCGACCTCGTTCGCGGCTGGCAGCGAGCAGCCCCCAAGCTTGTTGCCGATGCCCGCCTCGCTGTTCGAACCTCCGCGCTTGACGAAACGTTCACTGCCCTGCTGCACTCCCAGGCAGGTCCGTTTGCCGGTCGTGTCTACACTGCCCTTCCCACGTGCCCTGAGCTGCGCTTGGATTCAGCTGCCTATCGTGTTCTTCTGCTCCGGCGACTCCGCTTTCCACTGCCTCTCGATTCTGCCATTTGCCGTCGTGGCGTTCATTTTGACCCAGTCGGCGATCACAGAGCTGCCTGGACTCCACCGCGGGCGAATCATTCCTTTGAAAAAAAAGGACGAGCTGCCGCGCGCACACGCAGGGAAGTTGTAGCCACAGTCGTTGCAAATGTCATAATGCGCGATCTCAACATCACCACCCATCAGCACGACGACCGGCGAATTGAGGTTCTCGCCAACGGGTTTCCGCGTTGGAGATTCCAGCTCGCTGTCGACACGACACTTGTCTCGGCCCTCGATGCCTACCCCGAGCTCATGCGTGCCCCGAGGTGCCGCCTCGTCGTGCTCGCCATCGACGTCGCAGGACGCTGGAGTGCAGAGGCCGTCCATTTCGTCCGCCTGTTGTCCTGCAGCCGAGCGCGGTCCGTGCCCCCCCACGTGCGTGCCAGCAGCACTGCAGCATGGGTGCAACGATGGTCCGGATGACTTGCTTTCGCAACCGTCAAGTCCTTTGCAGCCTCGCTGTTGTCGCTGCCCCGTCATGGCGCCGCCAACGTCGATGGCCCGCTCCGCGACCTGAGCGACGTGCTCGCCGAGCACCGACTCGACAACCCGCCGCATGCCAGTCGACTGCCAGCGCGATGACGTGCCTATTTGGTGAGCTCTGTCATGCTCGGTCTGCAGGGGTGCCGCTGGTTACGGTTTGGTGCGAATTATGGGTCTACCCGTGGTAGGCTGCTGCACTGGGACCGCGTTGGTCACCTTTTGCAGGCGGAAAAGTGCGATGGAGAAAAAGAAAACACCACCACGGTTTCTCTGCCCTGATGGCATTTTACGATGGCGACGACGACCGTGGAAGTTTGAGCTGTAAACGTATGATTGATTTACATGCGCAGCGCATTGGTTTCATCATGGTTGGAAGCCGTCGGCATGCTTTGAATGCAAATCTAAATGTTCGGCAAAATGTTGCGGTGCCCGCTTTCCGCATCTTAAAACACCGCAAGCACAACAGTTTTGCTTCCCGGCAAGATAAACTTGCATGTTTCGTGAATGCCATAGAATGCTTGAGAGCAGACACTGTCGGATACCTTCCGAGTTTTCACGTGCTTGTTGGTGGAGGACGTCCGGAGCCGTAGTCACCCACAGGGCCGCCGGCTTCCCGACCCAGACAACTGAAGAGGGGCGGGCAGTTGCAAAAACGAAGCAACGGAAACACGGAGGTTCCGTGCATCGGGACCGGGTCTCATCACAACGGAAGGCTTTGCCGAGCAGCGAAACCTGTAGATCATTGAGAGCAGGTGTAATTACCCATGGCTGTGCAGTTTGCTCACAACAAGCCTTCCAACATTTACTGCTATTGCATGTACGGATGCCCTCCGCAGCGCCTTTGGCCGAGATGTGGGCGGGGTACTCGTCCGACCGGTGACGGACAATGCTGCCATACATCCCCGGTTTGGGCACAGCCGCCGTGCCTGCCTGAGTTGGCAGTCATGGCAAATTTTGTAGTTAATTGTTCTGGGTTCGCAGTGTTTCCTGGAGACTTGTTGCCCGTATAAGCAAGTTTTAGAAAGAGAGCTGCGCAATCCTTTGTGCAAGGCGGGAGTTGACTCAGATGCGGACATCTTGGACCAAGCGGAGCCCGTGAGCTCACCATTTCGTGCCCATCGACAACAATTGCTCAACATGAGGTTTGAAGAGATGACGCCGGAAGAATCACGACGATGCACCGAGAGGGCAATGCAGTCAATGCCGGTAACTCTTCCTGTTGGCAGTCCTGTTGGCGGCTCCCCGCACGACTCTCTCAGCAGCCGGCGCACCTGTGATGCAATAGTTGGTAATGTTTGTGTTTCCACACCGGCCGCCCGACACCACAAATCATAAAATCTGAGCCCGGCCCTACGCACCCACAGTTTTGCCCATGTGCGTGTGTGACGGTTTGTCAGTTACAGGTAGCAATGCTGTATTCGGATCTCCGATGTCCGCATCTCCTACGGCTGCCATCGAGGCCAAGTCACTTTGTGTGTAGTTTTGTGCCGGGATTCGTGTTCTAAGATTGCTGCAGTCCCTGGTGTTGAGACAGGCAGAGCGACGATGGTGGGCCGATGCATCAGAAAGGCAGCTAGAAAATCTCAGCCAGGCGCGCTTCGGATACTGCAGGGTTGACGCCAACAAGGTAAAGGCACCGTTGAGGATTTGCCGAAGCAACGGGACGTTTTTCCATCCAGACAATAGGCAGGGTGCCAAGACATGGTTCGGCATTTGCCATCAAATGCGCTTGTCAAAGAGCGTAGTGCCATCCATTTAGTTCCAGTGCGTTGCATGTCAAGTGTATTGTATGATGATGGCAATGTCATTCGCAGTGCCAGCCGGCGTTTCGAGTCTACTGAGCTGTCCAGGTGGTCAAATCCGAAACGGCCAGGTGTTGCTTGGCCTTGTGCAATGACTGTTGGCCCGGCCATGGTTTTAGTTTTTTTGGTTTGCAAGGCCATTACAAGGAACCAGCCATTCCTTGTCGATCGTGTTGGGCCGACCCTGAAAATCGCCGAAAATTTGGTCGGTCTTCCGGCTCTTTGTCCCCCACACTACCGGCCTGAATTCCAACAAATTGAGTTGTGAAGTGACGTTTCCGTCAACAACAGATTCAAGCTGATTCCAGGTTTCCTGGAGCTGGACAAATTGAAGGCGGAGGTCAAGGAAGAAATTCGCCAGGCATTTGGGGCAGCAGAGTTTGGGATCCGTTGGGTCATGTGTGGTTTCGGTGGAGAGGCTTCGGGACACTTCCATTGGGCAAACCATGCCCACTATTAAGGACGGGGTTGTTTATTGAAAATTTAAACTTCTTTCAAACTCTGTGAAATCCTCATAATTTTTCGCGAACATTCATCACGTCCGCTCGAGACCCTTATAGGACCCTTACATGACAGCCCCCACCAACACCCCTAAGGCTAAGCTTGTACCCTACTTCGCGACTCGCTCAGCCATGTAGGAGGCAAAAAGAAGGCTTAGCTTGTAGCCTTAACCCTTATGGGACCCTTACATGACTGCCCCCACCAACACCCTAAGGCTAAGCTTGATGTCTTAAGCCTTAAAGCCATTCAAGTTGCACTTGAAGCCGTGATGCGCATAATTACACCTGAAACCCTACCCCATATAACCTACTTATCCTATTTTTGCAAAGGTTCTTTATGATGATTTCCGTATAGGTCCATGAAAATCCAAGCCGCTACGCTCTTTGGGCTTGGTGCCTGTTTTGGCTACGGGAAAAGCCTTAAGCCTTAAATCCGTAAACCATTAACCCTATAAACCTTTAAACCCCGAACTCCTGAACCTTAAACCCAAGCGCTTTGTCTTGAGCCAGGAGTCGGCAGCCTTGACAGATCAGTTTGCAGCCCGCTTTTGCAAGCAGTTCAAGATTTAGGGTTTGGTTTTTGGGAATTTAGGATTTAGGGTTTGGGTTTATGTCATGCGAATGCACAAATCCTGATGCGAAGGGAGGCAGCTGTTTAGGCTAATGGGTTTGGGGTAAACACCGGGTAAACTATTTGGGAGAAAGTTCGCGCTTTGGAATTTTGGGAGTGTGGGGGAAAAAGGATTCAAGCAGGGGACTCTGGGAAGCCAGGTTGACCATGGGTGTGGCGGGGCTTCAAAAGCTACAATCAGCTACAAAGTTGAAACATTGCAGAGAAGAGCGGGGCTTACCATGCTCATTTTGGCTGCTGTTTCGCACGGTGACAATGTCCTTCCCGCGAGCCCGCTTTCACAGCCTCGGGAGAGTAGAGTTAACAAGTAGAATCCCAATTCAGCTGCCAACCACTTCCTGCTGTGAATGGCATGTCCCCTTCAGTCCGGGCACTGTCCGGGCAGAATGAGTGTCACAAAAAGGCGTTCGGACTTTGCCCCTTGTGGTAAGGTACTCGTTAGGGTGGTTTATGTGGGCTTTTAGGCTTACCGCTAGCCCTTGCAGCCTTGGATCTATCGCATGTTGGCTGAAGCCCCGACAATCTTCGGGACAAGTTGATCACCGGGGTCTGGTGTGCCCAATGCTCCTTTTCAAGGCCAGTGTATCATAGAACCTTTGTAGTACTTCCTAGTAACCCTGACAGAAACCCCACGAAGGATCCCTCAAAGAGACTCCGTCTAGTAGTTCACTCGGCCCCTACATCAGCTGGCAACTTCGATGTGGGAAAAATGCCGAACCCTGAGGCTGTAAACAAACCTCTGGGACCTGTTGCTCTAACATTGAACCGATAAAATCCTCAACCCCCAGGTACCTACCATATAGGGCACTAGAGCCCCTAGCGCTCTATGTAGTAGGTACCTGGGGGGTTGGGAAACTTATAAGCCCGAATCAGGCCCCAGCCCTTTTGAGCCTTCAAGCGCGAATCCCACACGCCCTTCTCAGATTTTATTTTCAGGGTTAAGGGTTTAGGGTTTAGGGTTATTTTCTGAAAGAGGCACTTCAGAGAGACCTCGTTCAAAAAGGGTTATTTTCTGAAACGCAAGGGTGCGATGCTGAACTCCATGGAGCAGAGGCTCCGACGCGAGCAACAGGCGGGTCACCAGGCCCGGTTTGCATTTTAATTGGGGGGTTTCCGAAAATAAGGGGGTACCTTGTTTTGGGGTCCTTATAATAGGGATCCTATTATTTGGGGTACTATATTAGGGTCCCCTATTTTCGGAAACCCCCATATAGGGTTCAAGATATCAGGGTTCAGGGTTCACGGTTTATAGGCGGTTTTGGGGGGGATCAGGGCTTTTATGGGTTTGCAGTAGGATTGCAGGTTTTTGTTAGCTTTACGGTTTATAGTCATTTGAGTCATCTGGATGTCGAGCCACGAAGATTCGTATTTTCGGTTTTAAACTTACGAAGACTCTCGAAGTCTACACTTAGCTTCTAACCTGTATTATTCGAAATTCCTTGAACGCCTTGGTTTTCAGAGGCCAAAGAGGAGCCGAACAAAGACATCATGTAAAGAGGGTGCTGCAGGATATTTTGCCGATTGGTGTCACAGCTGAAGCAGTGTTGACGCATCTTGGTTGCGACCGTGCTTGTTGAAGGTTCGTGCATGGTTGAACAGTTCCGAAAACCCGGAGCCCGCAACCCTAAACCCTATACACATCAAAAACCCCAACCCAAAACACTTAAAGCCTTCAACCCTGAACCCCAAAACCCTTAACCCTAAAGCCGCAACTTCCAGCACTCCGCTTCCAGACCTGGCCAGGCAGCGTTGGAAGCTGCACGTGGCAGCCTCGGTAGTTTTCGGAATTTTCCCGGATGCCAAGACCAGAGGGTTTTGGGTTCAAGGTCTGAGGTTTCAGGCTCGCTTTGAACTTCGTGTGCGGACTTGTATTTTGGTTTCAACAAGTCTTGGGGAGCAATTTAGTCTTGGTGTCTAGGGCACGGAGTTTGGGTTTGAGGATGCTTTCCGGTTGTGTTTCTGGCTAACGTCTTGAGGATTTCAGGCTTTTGGTGTCGCTTAGTCTTTTGGATTTTGCCCGGTTCCAGGGGTAGCAGATGCAATCATTGAGAAGAGGATATCCGACTGAGATATAATGGAGAACACGCCATATCAATGCCTGTAGTCCTTCGACGCAGAGAGATGGACTCTGTCTTGCGGGGTAAGGCTGAGCAGCGAAGGAGCCCCTACGTCGAAATCACAAGTTTTCCCGTAACCCTTGGAGATTGCAACGCAAAACTTCTCAGAGGCGAAACCCAGACTCGAGCGACTCGAAATTGATTCTTGCGGGTGCTGAAGCGTCAGGACGTGACCTAGAGGAAATCGGATCCAAGCAAGCGACGTCGGGCCCCTACAGTATCTATGAGTTTGTGGGGGGACTGAGTTTCGGTGCACTGTAGATATTTATGAACTGTCCTGTTGTCCTTCACTTTCTCATGGGTATTTTGGCATTCTGAGCAAGGAGACCCGAATCCTAAACTACCTCTGGCTCCCTCCGTCCATAAGCCGCTTAGGTTCACAGGGAATCAAATAGGGCATCGGGTTACAAATCAAATCTTCCAACTATGTTGACTCGGCAGGTGTGTTTTTTGTGTAGGGTTTAGGGTAACCTTAAAATTTAGCCTGAACCCTAAGCCGTATACACAAGGAGTCATAGTGTAGCATAGTCAGACTGTTTTGTGAATCTTTAAGGTACGCTTTTCTTTGTGTGCACCCCGTATACATGTATGTGTAAGTAAGGCGCATGCGTACATCAATGTAAATAGGAGTACATTAGCAAGTTATATAATTTACGCATGCACTTATGTATATGTGTGTATAAACCTAGAAGATCAAAGCAATCATCGACAGATAGATAGGCCAACAATTAGGTATGCAGATAAAATATGGATGTTTGTATGGATCTCTAATGATCTCTACATACACATACACATTCAATAACTCATTAGCTGTCGAATTCTTACGGTTTTGGGGCGTAGGGTCGTTGACTTTGCCCTCCGCTCGGCTGATCATTTTCTCTTTGCAGCCTGGCCTTTCCCAGGATGTCCCGCAGCAAAGCCAGATACTGACAGTGCAAGCTATAAGCAGATGCACAAGCACAGTGCCAAGAATGATAATGCTAGACAGAAGCGGCGCTAATCCACTAATGATACTTGCTTGTTCTGCGCTTCGTGGCAGCAGGAAGAATTTGTGAAGACATCGCATGCCACCTTTTTTGCTTACCTGGCATGGGCCGAGTTGCCTTGTGCTTGTCATAACTTTGCGATTCCCTGCGCTGCACATCCTAGTTCCTTGAACTAATGTAGGGGCCGAAACAATTCCCAAAACTATTTTGGTGCTTTCTTTATTGAAGTGATAGAAAATGGGGGCCCGAAGCCTTATTTGATTTATTCAAGCCCCCATACTACAACCCCCCAAGCCTGAGACCTCCAACCTCAAAGCCTTACGACCTTGCGAAGCGGGTGGAAACGCGCCAGAGGATGGAGTCTTCAGCATCTTCACTATTGCAGGAGCGCGGACGCTTCTTTGTGGGTTTATGGCCTACCCATAGGCCCCATAGTAGTTCCTTTTTGGGGTTCATATTTCGAATCCTATAAGGTACTCCCAAAAAGGAACTATTATGGGGTTTAGGGTTAGAGCGGGTTTGAGACGTTCTCGACTTCATGCACCGACAGCCCTAAACCCAAAACCCTACACTCCAGCAAGACAGGGTTCAGGGACATGGAGAGTGGGACGGTCAGTGCGGCGTTTGCATCCTCGACCTTTCGAAAAAGGGCAGGGCTACTGTAGGGGCCTGAATAATTAGGATACGGTTTTCGGGGTTTCTTATGATGATCATGGTATAATGTACCCCCAAACCCTATTCGAATTATTAAGGCCCCCACATTATGATTGTGTTAGCAGGCTCGCATGTTGGCATGTCCGGTCGGTACCTTTCTTCCTGTACGGATGTCGTCTCGGCCAGGCAGAACCGGAATCATTTCCGACGTCGCCGTCGGCAAAATCGAGACGTATAGGCGGGCGTCTGCTGACATGGCTTGTAAGATCACCCCGCCTCCTTCTAAGCCCTTGCTGAAACAAAAGCACGTTCTGAACCGTAAGCCCCATCCATATCCTGTGACATGAGTCTCGTGCTTGCATATTGAAATCGGATCCGTGAAGCTGTTGAAGAGGCGATGGCAGCTTGATTTTTCGACCGATGGTGGTGCTGCAGGGAATAAAAAACCCTTCAACACGAAGTGTAAGTACCTTGCAGGCCGGCCAGCTGAGGTAGTGGCTTTTTTTAGGCTTTAGGGTTGTAGGGTTTAGATCTTGGTGATGTGTCCGAACATCCCGGGCAGCAGTAGGTAATCAACTGCCGCTGCAGCTACAGTACGAAACTCTATCCAGGCATCCACGCTTAGCATTAAGCTCCTTGCCAGATCAATTCATCGAGGAGATTGGTTTACGTGTGGATGGTTCCTGCCTCGGCTTGCAGCGAAAATCCAGAGCAGCAAATCCGTGAAAGCCTCCGTGTTCATTCCTGAGCCACCATACACCATAAGCACGCAGCTTAGAGTATCTCGGCGCATACAGGGCTCTCTGTTGCCTGTGACGGTTGTAGGTACTCCACGTGGGATCCTTGTAGCTTCGGTAGCCCTAAGACGGCCTAGTCATTCATGGGGGATCTCCCCCCGCAAGCTATCAGTGAAGCTGCGCAGTGCAACAGCCACATAGGAACTCCTGCCAAGCTTCCACACCATGCGACATCTTCTCACCCACATCTGAAAGCTTCAGCATACTGGTTTACCTATACCCATAACCTCTCAGTGTAAGTGTGATCCCCAAATCCTCCGACGGCCCTATGAGGTCTCCACGTGAAGTTGGAGGAGCAGCTAACAGCCGCACTTGCCGAAGAGAGAAAGACTCGGGGCAAGTCGTCCGGGACTGAATCTGTTTCAGACCAGTGGCTTTCAGCAGGGATTAGGGTTTAGGGTTTCTCAAGATCGCTTTATGGTTCTTTATGGTTTAAGGGTTTAGGGTCGTAAATCATATTAAGGAGCCGCTTTATGGTTTAATGAGTAGGGGGCTCTCTGAACTTGCTTGCAGGAACGACTTCTAGTGAGGTGCATGTATATACAAGTGTTTATATATATATATATATGTATATAGTTATTTATTTGTTCATTCATATTACTTGCAAATAGAAAAAGATATTGTTCTTTCAAGCAGGATTTGACTATTGTTCCGTGCATATTGTCGTCGCAGCTTCTGTGCAGGGAAGTCCCAGATGTGCGGGGCCGTGGGAGTACGCAGGGGCAGGTGCAGAGTTTTGTGGGATTTGCGTTGAGGTTCCGTTTCGGGGCTTCAGAATCCCTAAACCCTTCAGGACTTAAGTTAAGGGAATCAGAAGTATTTGTAGAGTAGTATAGCAGAAAGGGTTTCTATGACTGGTGGGAATCAGCATACATAGGACCCATTAAGGATGGACGCAAGAAGTACCATACCAGGCCACGCGGTACGATGCAAAGCTTTACAGCTTCAGCCTTCTGATATCACGGTTTCAGGGCTTACAGGCTTCGTATCTCAGCACCTGGGTACTTCTCTACATTAGGGTCCCTTTGAAGGTCCGTTTTCGAAGGGTGCTGTACTACATTAGGAACCCAAACAAGGACCCTACTTCAGAGAACTATCCACGTGTTGCTGAAGCTAAAATAGGGGCGACAATTATTTTGGGGTTCCTTATTATAACAAAATTATAAAAGACTCCAACACCCTATTCTAACTTTTTCGGCCCTTACGTTAGGTTCTGCCAGGGCTCTTGGGATGGCTTTGATTCATCAGTGGTCTGCACTACGGCAGAAGAGGGCTTAAGGCTTCAGCTTCAGGCAATCCGCACCGAAATTCTTCCTTAAGCCAGAGCTCTTATCAGGTTTAGGGTTTGAGGGCTGAGTGCATTTAGGGTTTGAGGGCTGCGTGCATTTCAGCCCCCTAAACCCTAACCCCCAAAAAACCAAAAACAACAAGCAATAAACACGAAACTCTTGCTCAGGATGTCAGATGTTTGCCAGTATATCGAGCACATGGTGGGCCTCCAGGTTCGAGCGGGGTAGTCGTGCAGACTTCTCTGAATCCCCTACTTTTTTCGGATCTCGATTACATTCCTTATTCCTTATTACTGGGTTTAGGGTTTAGGGTTTAGGGTTAACTTGTGAAGGGGAGGTTTACGAATCAGAGGTCTGCATGATGTGGGAATCGGAGGTGGTTTGCGGTGATAGTCATGGGCCTTGAAAGCATATTCCTGAGGATGCTGAAATTGTTCGCCACAAGACGGTTGGTTGAAAGTCTAATATTGAAAAACCGCTCTGCTGGGTTCAGGTTTTAGGATTTTAGGGAGATGAGGGGTTCGGGTGGCATGCGATTTCAAACTTTCCTACACAGCGACAACCCCTAGCTTTTAGGGTTTAGGGTTTATAGGGCCAGAGTTTTTTTTCAGGAGTCAGTGCGAGCCCACACAGCACTGTTATAGCCAAGCCCGACAGAAGGGCTGTTTGCTCTACCAGCCACTTATTCAGGACTAGGTCTCTCCTCCTGTGCGGAATCTCAACCTGCAGAGCAGCCCCGCATGTTTTACCCGTTTTGGCTTAGGGTTTAGGGGTGCGTAGGGAAGTTCCGGGCGAGAGAAGCCTGCTGCAAAAAGGGGTGTAAATGTAGGGTTTCGAACTACTTCCACGCTCACTCTTTCTTGATCGAATTGCTGTTGTACCCGTTGCAGGCTGGCGATACTCCTAAAGCGAAGGAACGGCCCCATGAGCTTTGTAATGTAGACCCCTGATTACTCTCCCCACCCCACCCCTCCGCTACTTTCCTGATTCGTAAGGATTGCAAAAAGGGATCCTAATATCATATAGGAAGGGTGCACTTGAACTTGGAGGCCGTCCCTTTTCCTACAACTACCCGCATATCGGAGGAGTCAGATGCCAAGAATGACAAGCTCCGACTCCAAGATTCCGTCTCTCAGCTGGCAGAACGAGTTCAGGCACCCGCAACCCGCATGTGTGCGGGGTTTTACGGCTTGGGGTTGAAAGGGTTTAGGGTTTCAGGTTTCCAGTGTAGGGGCAGTTTCGTCCCCGGTCCTAGTCTAAACTCCCAAACCCGATAAACCCAACAGAAGCCGCTGTTGCGCTAAAGCATATCAGCCAGCTGGGACCTTGGGGAGTTTCCCATCAGTCAGCAGAAGCAGACTCCACAGGTGGCTTTCAAAGTCTGGTCAGATATACCAGGTGTCTCCGGTTTATCACGGACTGCGCAGTAGTCGAGTCGCTTGTGAAAAGAACCGCGGGCTGCGTAAGACTTTGAAGATGTTTTGCCCACAGTCCTGACAATATCGTTGCAATGCGCGCGGCAGACGGCCGACGGAGAGTGCCCAAGTTTACAGCCTGGATTGAGGGCAGGAGTTCTTTGCCACCGCCAGAACAAGATTCTTTTCTCTTTGCGAAAGCACTAAACCCGAGGCCCTACACCGAAAACTCTGGATCTGGCCTGAAAGAAGGTTGATCTGTTTTGGCCTCCTTCAAGAGTCAGAGATCTCAACAGCCCCTTGGAGGTGCTGGAGGAGGCGATGACAGTGTACCTATACAACACAAACCAGATGCCGGATACGGCCCGGATCCTACTTCTTGTGGCTGCTAGGTTAGGGTTTTGGGTTCTTGGGTGGGCGGGGTGGTCACGGTTAAGGATTGGGAGACCGAGTATGTAGGGCTATATAGCGGCCGCATTTCCGGCAACCTTAAGTATGCAACAGACTGCTAAGCCATTCAGCACAGGCTCATGTAATTGAACCTAACCCTAAACCCTAAACAGCAATACCTGTACAATTCAAAGCCTCAGGCCCTACTGTGCGGCTGAAACCTACAAGTCCCGAAACAGGCCCACTGCCGAAAGCCTCAGAGGCCTTCTAAGCCTGACAGTGCAAGCAAGAAGCTTGTTACGACTCCCTGGAGTTCCTCCTTTTTTGTTTTAGGATCATGTGCCCTTGAGGTCCTTAAGCCCCATTCTAGTAATGGGTGGTTCTCTAAAATAGGGTCCCTTATAGGGTCCTTTTTATAAGGGTGCCATACCATATTGGGGACCCAAAAAAGGACCCTAATTCAGAGAACTACCCTCATTGAGGCACCGTAATTATTGCACCGTCGAAGGTCGGCGACTCTGGCACGGGCTCCGGCGTCATCTCGGACGTGCGACCTTCTACGAGCACGGCCGAACCAGGCGGGTTTTTTTGCTCGGTGTTTGGAGGGGGTTTCGGGTTGAATTTGGGGTTCTATCGCTTAACATAGGGGCCTTAATAGTTAGAATAGGGTTAGGGGTATATTGCACCATAATTATAGTAGGGAACCCTCAAGACCCTACTCTAATTATGAAGGCCCCTACGGTACTTGTGGTTTTGGATTTCGGGATGGGTTCTGTGCTGGGTTGATGTGGGTTGGGGGGGATTTTGCATTGATCGGGTTCAGAAGGAACGTCTGCCGAGAGAGCTTATAATAGAGTTACAAGGATGTTCCGGAAATGCATAAGCTGAATTCGGGGGGTGAGGGGTTGGCCTCACCGGGTACTTACCCGTTCGCACTGTTTCCTCTACTTCTTCGTCTTCTCCTTTTGGTCCACACCGTTTGCCTCGCAGTCGCGCGAACATGCATCCTCAGGCCCTGTTGTGCCCGAGCCTACGGATATGGCTGCCGACGTGACCTTGCCATTGCTGCCGAGCAACGGACGCCCATCAGAAGACCGGCGCCTTTGTGGCAATGCTGAGTTTACGAATCTCGGGATGGGAGTGCTAAACCCTAAACCCTTAACCTCTACAGCCCCATAGTTTTTGGGAGGCAGTACCTTCATAAACGAATGGTTAAATTATTCTGCAGACGATGTTTGGTGCAGGCGGTGGAGGATGAGCTGTGTGCTCCAACATTTTGAATACCGCAGATTGTAAACTTCAAGGCAAATTACCTTAAACTCAGAGGACTTCCAGTAATTCTGAAGCTTCTTCCACACAGCATTCGATCCCGAGTCGACAATTTCGAAATCTCGGACGTTCCATGTACTTTCACTTCAGGACCTCGCCACCCCACCTCAGCGTCTTCCGGAACGGCGGAGAGACCGCTTTGGAACCTGGTGATGCAGCTGAGTACCTGGGACGCTGTAAGTCTTGAGGACTTGGGTTTAGGGTTTAGAGTTTAGGGTTTAAGGTTTAGGGTTTAGGGTTTATTGGACTTCTCTGGTTTGGTCTGAGATGATGGTCTCTGTCGGGGTAGTCTGCCTCCAGGATTGTAGGCATTCCAGCAAAAATGTCGGACGATGCCATCGTTTGCTTGTGTGCATATGTTGTTGGTTGGGGGTGTATTGGGGCCCTTTGAGAAACGTTGTCGTTCTCTGAAGCGGGAATATAGGGGCTTTAATAATTACCTATACTATTTTGGGGGGTTCCTTATTATAATATTTGTACTATATCATACCCCCAAAACTTTGTTCTAATCATTAATGAAGTCCCCCGCATTGCTGTTCCAGCAGTCTTTGGGGAGGCCTTGACGCCAAGCAATGAAGACTTCTCCACCGAATGACAGGGCGGTTTCCTAGCAGACCCCCTTTCGATCCGCGCGGAGGATTCACAGTAGAGTACAGCCCAAGGCAACAGTCTTCACGGGCTTAGGGTTTAGGGAAGTTTAGGGTTTAGGGGTTTGCGGTTGAGGGTTTAGGGGTTTAGCGGGTTTAGGGCCAATCCGTTCAGTCTTCACAATCATTTTAAAAACCTCCAAAATTTTGTCTGGGTGCCGGGCATCTACCTTTGCTTCCTCCACACAGAACCCTACTTACCACCAAAGGTCGGAAGCTCAATATTGCAAGCGTGCTAGTGTCCCTTCTAGTCAAGTCCTTCTAAAACAGCACTCCAGGACATGCCCCGAAGGCTTTATTCTGAACCGTAATCTCCCCTTGTACCCTAAACCCTAAACCCTAAACCCCATGTTCTCGAAGACTTCCGAGTTTCAAGGGCTCAGGTCTGTAAGTGAACAAATTTTCTTTGATGCCCCTGCGGTTCAGGGTTTACCTAAAGGGTTATACCCTACCCCTTTCTTTAGGGCTTTAGCGTACCAGTTTCATTAAAGGTCCATAGCCGTAAAACTCGGTACTTGGTATGACCCTCCAGGTTTGGGTTCCACTAGTCAGTAGTCGACCAAGCTTCACGTGCTTAGGAGACATCCCCCTTTTACAAACTAACTTGGGACTTAGAACCCTTTTGGGTCGAGATATGTGTGGCTGCGGTGGCTGAAGTTTCATTCGGACGAGGGCCACAAGGTTTGCGTAACGTGCAGAAGTGCACGCCTCGAACATCTTCACCTCAAGGCCCCTCCTTCAACCTAAGCTCCAAAACTCTAAACTCCAACCTTCCTAAACCCCTAAAGCCCTTTGACCGCGCCGTCCTGGACACTGAAATTCTGTACACCGAAGAATATCAGATACCTCCAGGTATCCGCAGAGCTCCGCTTCGAGTGCCCAAGGAGTGCAGCTGTCTCTGCTGCTCTGCAGCTCTTGGCCATGCGTGATTTACCCTAAATCCCGTCTGGTGCGAGATCCTGGTAAGACCCAACAGATGATCGAGCGGGAGAGATAGAGGGGCCTAGGATGGAGTTTAGGGTTCAAAGTTCAGGCAAGAGTAGTGAGTAGTGAGTAGTAGTAGTAGTAGTAGTAGCAGTAGTAGTAGTAGTAGTAGTAGTAGTAGTAGTAGTAGTAAGGGTGAATATAGGAACCTGATGAAGAAACCCTGGGCCTTTCTTCGGGTTCTTAACATGAACCCAAATGCACTGGGGTTTTAGGGCCAGGGTTTCTTAATCAAGCTCCTACATTATAGAGTTTACGTGATGTGGCACTCAGGTTTCTGAGCAAGGTGAGCTTGCAGGGCTCTTCGTCGTTTGGGTCACTGAGGCTCTTCAGCGTTTTCGAGTCAACAGCAAGTTTTGGCGCAGATCACCTGACATTTCTGCCTGCTCGAGCAGGCTGACAGCATCTTTTGCAAGTCCCCGATCAGTGACGTAGATCTGCAAAGTGCGAGCAGACACCTTCAAAGGCCCCGGGGTTCACTGGATTCTCGCCACCAGCGCTGACAGGCCAACGATGAGTAGGACAGCCCCCAGCCCCAACCCAAAATCGCGAACGACTAAGCACCTTCTATCGTAAGCCTCCTCGCTTGGCCATGATTCTGAATCCGTGTCTTGATTGGGCCCCCTGCAAGCAACAAGGGTCCACTCCCCGCCCATGCAGAGAACCTTAAACCTTAAACCCAGCAAAAAGCACGTCCTTCAGGTTTTCGGAAGATATGCGAGCTTCTTGGAGCAAGAGCAAGACAGAGCCTGTTGGGCTCAGAGCCGGCTTAGAGGCAGAAATCTTTAGAAAGTTTAGGATGTTTCGGACCGCGTGAATGTGCGTATGTATGTATGTATGTATGTATGTATGTAGGTAGGTACGTACGTATGTATGTATGTAGGTAGGTAGGTAGGTAGGTACAGGTAGGTAGGTAGGTAGGTAGGTAGGTAGGTAGGTAGGTAGGTAGGTAGGTAGGTAGGTAGGTAGGTACGTATGTATGTATGTACGTACGTATGGACGTATGTATACATGTAATTATGTATATATGTTTGCTGTTGCTTGCGTGCATGTGTATGTATATGCATGTATGTGCATATGTATGGACCTGTGTATGGGTGGATGGATGAACGGTTGGACGGGTGTTTTTGCAAGTCCGTGCATGTCTACTTATCTCTGCCTGCCTGCCTGTCTGTCTGTCTGTCTGTCTGCCTGCATGTCTGCCTGTCTGTCTGTATATGCGCCATTATGCATTTATCTCAACATGTTATATACATATATGTATATACACACACACACACACATATATATATATATATACACATTGCGAGTGTGTGTGTGTGTGCGTGTGGTTGAGCTTCTCCGTTTATGAGTTATGTGTCAGCATGGTGCATGTATGCCTATGTACTTGTATATGTGCATACTTGCATATGTGCATGTGTGCGTACGAAAAAGCAGACATAAATAAATAATGGTAGTTATGAATGCAAGAGGGAAACCATATATGAAGAAGAGGAGCTGGTATGAATCTGAGTATAACGGTAGTGGGCCAGATCGCACACGACACCTGCACAGCAACACAGTGTACACGTAGAACTGACAAGGCTGCTGCTGCGATTGGTATTGGTACTACAAATGCCCACTGCTCTAGCACCACCAAGGCGACTGCTACTGCTGCTGATGCGGCGCATGCACGTATCACCTGTGCGTGCACATGATTGTCACCAGCTTCGCGTGCTAAGCCTGAAAGACCCAGCTCCATCGCTACATCCGAACCGCAGCCCAGGAGAGTTTGAACAACATCGTGCGGAAGGTGGGCAACACCATGACACAGGACACTGCTGCATGGTCTTACTTCTGAGAGCGGTGACCCTTCCGCTACCTGTAGCGGCAAGACATCGTACGTGCCCTAACCTCCAACTCCTGGATACATCCAACTGAGACCCGTTCAGGCCCAGCTGTGACACAGGCCATGGCAACCCCAGGCCAGCAACAAGGCCTTCTAAACGCTCCAGAAAGCGCTGAACACCAACACCCCTCAACACAAAATCGACGAAGTACAGCAACTTTGGGTTTCAGTTTTAAGGCCTCAAGATCAAAGCGAACCCCCAGAATCGAAAGGCTACTACTAATGTAGGGGCCTTAACAATTGGAATAAGGTTTTGGGGGTTCCTTATTATAAGTATAGTATAATACCTATTCTAATTACTCAGGCTCTTATACCCTAAACCCTTATAGTAGCCCTTATAGAACCCTTTAAAGGAACCCATTAAAGGAACCCCCAAAGCCCCTCTATTGTCGCAGTTCCCAGCTGCCCCAGCTCCCCAAAGATCCTCAGCCAAGAAAGCCGGGCGACGTCCCGGGGTCAAAGATCTCCTGAAGCCAGCAATATAGGGGCCTGACAAGTACCTATACTTTTTTGGGGGGTTCCTTATTAAAACTATAGACTACAAAAGACCCCGCAACGCTATTCTAATTTTTAAGGCCCCTACACTACGCTTGCATCCTGGACTCATCCATGCCGTAAATATCTCAATCCCAAAAACTACAAAACCCTACGGCCGGAGCTCAGCCCTTAACCCTCAAGGGCCCTAAGCTGTGATAGACGTATGCTTATGAGCCTGTAGAAGCCCGAAACTGTCAGAGCGTCTCATAAAGAGCACGAAACCTACCGTTTCGACGAGAGGCTTCTAGCAAGCTGCCAGGACAAGAGTTCACACAGAACAGGAAAAGCTTGCACGCTTAAAAGCCTTAAAACCCACACAACAAAGCCCGTACTTACCCATAGTACGTAGGTATTTACATAGACATGTCAAATTGTACACATCATATTTTCCCTGCAGTATGGACCCCAAACCCCCAGATGCTTGGTGAACCCTAACCGTTGCCCTAACCCCAACCCTTAAACCCTAAGCCCCAAACCCTCAGATGCCTTGGTCAACACGAGGAAGCCAGGGGGTCGGCGGCGCCAAGCTCAGCAGGGCTCGGGCCACAGGCGACCCGGCGAAAAGTAAAGTGGTGGTTGAGGGTTTAGGGTTTAGGGTTCAGGGGTTTTTTGGGTTCAGAGGTTAGGGTTCAGGGGTTTTTTGTGTTTAGAGTTTAGGGTTCAGGGTTTCTGGGGTTTAGAGGTTAGGCTTCAGGGTCTTTTGGGTTTAGAGTTTAGGGTTCAGGGGTTTTTGGGTTTAGAGTTTAGGGTTGAGGGTTTTTTGTGTTTGGGATTTCAGGGTTTACTGTCACGACAGCGTTAGCTGGCGTACGAGTGGCTATCTATCAGGCGTTCTTGCTTGCAAGCCTGCAGCAAAAGGGTTGAGGAGTTTTGTTTTTATGGTGGCTTAAGATGGGTGTGTTTTGGTTGGGTTGTTGCTAGTCACAGTGCTTGTTGTTAATTCGGCATTTCTTGGGATCTGGGTGTCTTAAGCATGACTACCGGTAGTTCCTATGGCGTTTGTCAGGGTTTGCCGAGCTGTGGCTTTAGGCTTTGGAGGGCCTGGAAGCAGTGCACCCTTACAGACTGTAGTCCAACTGTAACATTGCAGAACTATATGACATTTTACCCCAAAGCCCTATCGTACATGCGAAGTCGGGGCCGGGAGCTAGGGTTTGCATGCTGAGGCTCAGCTGTCATTGGTGGGGTTGGGGACTTGTGTATTGCTTTTGGTTGGGTTCTTCGTTAGATGCGTCTGCAACTTGAAGCCGATGCTTGGTCTTGAATTGTGACATCACTAGGTGTTCCGGTCCTCTAATCTAAGCAGCGTCGTCTTTGGTTTGTCTTTGGATGGGGTTCAGGTTTAGAGTTGAGTTTAGGGTTTCAGGGCTTGCAGGTCCGACTACAGCGTGAGTCTAGGGTTGTGCAGGTCCAGGCCCTGCAAGGGTTTAGGGCTTACCTTAAGAACCCCAAACCCATGTTTTTGTAGGTTCTTATTTTAAACCCTAATATGGGATTATAGGGACCCACCAAACAGTAGGTTTTGGGTTCTTAAGGTAGGGTTTAGGGCCGTAAACTCTACGAGTAGTCCACTCAAGAGAAGCTGCGGCTCGAAGGTGAGTCTCCCGGCTTCGGCACCGATGCTCTGCTGCAGTGGAAACCCTTTGCATGAGTTGATACACAAAGCCGTTTCAAGGGAAGCAGAAACCATATCAAGGATCCAAGGCAGATCTGCTTTTAGGGTTTAGAAGTTTAGAATTTAGTTTGTTTCAGGTCCTAGATGCGGGTATGTATGTGTATATATATCTATATATATATGTAGAAGCTGCGAGTGGGGAGGGAAAAAGGGTTGCATGAGTTGCGTGTTCCATGTCTGGCTGTTCAGTTTTTTTGGAGTTCCTGTTGCGGTTTGACGACATCGTAGCAGCAAGGTAAAGCGAGAGAAGCTGTTTGTCCACAGCCAACTACAAATTCATAGAACCTTAGCCCTACAACCTAGACCGCTGCCGGCATGTCCCACTTCCCAGCAATCTTGAACCTCCGCATTCGTGAGGCAGGGTTACCTGCCCTGAACATGCCCTATGGGAAGATGTCGCAGCAAACGAACCTCACAAATTTTGTGATGTCAAGGCAGAGGCATCGCATAGGTTTTCAGGTCAGGTCTCGAAGTCCTATGCCATAGAGCCTGGAGCCGAAGTTTCGCATGGGATTTATGCGAGGACGTTGCGACCGGCCCTTGCCACCGTCGCAGCCCCAATTCGGACTTTGTGTGTAAGATGATGAAGCGGCGCTTTTGCGCAAAGCAGTCATGGGTTCTGCTTGTTGGAGGTTTCGGTGCCCTAAGGGCGATGGAATTTGTGTGAACTTGCAGTTGTCTCGGGGCTTTGGCTGTGAGGATTTCGGGGTTCGGACGTTTTCCGAACACGCTTTTGGCGATCCGTGCAATGAAGATAGTTGTGTATGTTGAACTTCTCCTGGGCATGGTTATACCTGAGGTGTTTGTTCGACAAGTTGTTTATCTTAATCGAGCGAAGACCTCAAAGCCGAGCTCAAACCCAGAAGCCCAACATCACATGCCCGGGCCGCCTGTGAGCACGACAGGACTTTGATTTTGGGTGCAAGCAAAGGCTTGAGGGCTTATGGCGTGCGTATGAGTGCATATATATATATATATATCATTACATGTATATATATATATATATTCATATACGTATGTATGTATGCATGTGCGTATGTGGATCAACAAATTCATTTGTTGGTTGGTTTGCATAGGGGCGCGCTTGTACAAGACTCTCCCGCACGCAAATGGAAAAATGTAGATCAGCATACACGTATGTATGCATGTACGTATGTATGTATGGGTGTATTTATGTATGTGTGAATGTATGCATGTATTTGTGTATGTATGCATGCACGTATGTAGGTAGGTAGGAAGATAGGTAGGTAGGTAGGTAGGTAGGTAGGTCATGCACATAAATACACGCATACATACATACATACATACATACATACATACATACATACATACATACATATACACACATACATACATACATACATACATACATACATACATACAAACAGACATACATACAAACATAATTACATAAGTACATACATACATACATACATACATACATACATGCATACATACCTACGTACGTACTACGTACGTACATACATACATATACATACATACTTACTTACATACACACATGTATACATGTATACATGTATGTTTTGTTTGTTTCTTTACTATATGAACTTTTGCATTCAAAGTTTCGAGCGAAAGCCTGTGTATATATATATATACATATATATATATGTGTGTGTGTGTGTATATGTATATATACACAGACACACTCACACATATATATATATATATGTATTTGTTTATACATCTGTGCGTATGTATGTGTGTATGTATGTATCTATCTATATGTGTGTATGTATGTATCTATCTACCTATGCATGCATGCATGCATGTACACACATACAAGCACAGATAGGCATATGTTAATCTCTGCACCTGTCTCATTTCATTCACGTGTGTGTGTGTGTGTGCTTGTGTCTGCCCATGTATATGAAGATGTTAATTATCTCTCCCTTCTTCATTGCATTCATGCCTTTGCGCCTTTTTTCGTTCGTTAATCGTTGTTTCGTTCTTTCCTTCATTCATGTATATTATATGGTCTGACTTGTACGTTTGCTTGTGTGTTTGTGTGTTTGTTTGTCTTTCTGTTCGTTTGCTTGCATTCTCGTTCGATACATATCCAACCTTTCTCGACTAATGTGCGTGGCATGCCCTGAGCCCTGAGGTTTCAGGATCATCCGTTCCGCCCTCGCAAAGTTTGGGGCCATGTGTGCAAGGCAGGTCATACCGCCCCCGTCCCGCCTCCTGCAAGGGCATAGTGTGACTTGTTGCACTTAGTTCACCTATGCACATCTCAAACAACGTTGTGCAGTTGCTTGTGGGCATACTCGAGCTTGTATCCCCGAGCATGCATCTTGTCCCAGGAGGCCTTGTTCAACACTTCCGACTTAGAACTCGGCCGCAAGCCGCAAGCAACAGCCTCTGAGCCGGCTGACCAAAACCAGGAGGCATAGAATTTTGACGAGTCCACCACTTCGAACTTCTGACAACGTGCATCCGACCTGCAGGTTTCCAGGCTAGGGCTGCCAGCATTTATTCGAGTCCTCAGAGTTTTTTGCGGAAGATCCAGGGTTACAGGCTGTTGGGGATCATCGAATCCCAGCAGAACTGAAAGCTTCTTGTCCCATGGACGGCTTTCAAGCTTACCTTACGCATGACAAAGCGCAACGAGATCCATGTTAGCTCTGGCCCTAAGCCATATATATATATATATCTCATATATCTAATATATATATATATATATATATATATATAGGTCGTCGCAAACGCACATCTAACTCCTCAAACTGAAGCTTTCTTGCAGGATCTAACTATGCGGCTTCGTCTCTGCCACTGCGGATGCCTTCGTACTCGACGCAGCAACGCCAATGAACGGGGGGAGTGCAAAAGAAAAGCTATGCCCTTGTGAATGAGCTTAGTGGCTTCGGGTGTTCGAAGTGATTCGGTCTTCTGCGGTGTGTATATTTATCATAACCCTTGCACCGTACTATATAATGCTGTGAATGATCATATACTATATTGGGTTAGATTAGATGTGGGAGGCAGGTCTAGGGTCTGTTTCTTTGTTTACTCTTTTCGGGTTTGGGGATTGTTCGATGATTCGGCCCTCCGAACATGAGACTCGTCATTGGTTCACGAGGGCTATTGGGAAAGCTTTCGGTTGTTTGAAATCCATCTTCTTGCGCGCTCTCGGTTCATCTGGTGCTCTCTGCAGGGGTTCGGGTGCATTCCGAAAGGATCCGACCCATGGAGATCTAGCTCCTTATTGTGATTGTCGGGCATGTGTCCTTAAAGATGTAGGGTTTATAGGGCCCAGGCGGTCCAGGTAGGCTTTGAGTGCTTTCCGCTGACCTCTTTCCCTCTCCAAGCCTCAGTTAGGGCACTTGCGAGGCCCTCCTTCATGGACTCATCGCTTCACGTACCGTAACATTACCTTTTAGCATACTCAAAGTCTGACGCTCCCCGAGACTTTTTTCCAGCTAATAAGGCCCTGATATTTCCTGTACGGGGTGCCCTGCTTTCGATGTGAGCCTTGGCTTTCAGCTAGTTGCGCAGGTTCAGAAACCCCATCCTCCGACAGACTTTATAAGGTCTAAGCTAGGGGTCGGAACAGTTAGCCAACCTAGTCCGTAGTGCTAACTGAAGGAATTGTAGTTGCAGGGTACATTAAATAAACTGTTCTAGCTATCAAGGCCTCCATATGACTGTCTGAAGCAACCGTCACGTTTAGTTGGGAAGTTACGACCAGCCTCGCCATCCCAGTCTCACTGTAAACCAACCTACGTTCCTGAAGCCCCAAGAAGCTCCGAACCTTGAATGGTCCCACACACATACATAGGTTCTAACTCTAAACGTAGCACGAATCTTACAGCCACGTGATGAGGAAGGCCTAGACCCTGAACCCTAAACCCTAAACCCTAAACCCTAAACCCTAAGGTGCTTCGAAGACCCGAGCCCTCAACCCGAAGCCAGGAGAGTCCCCATTACCCCAAGCCGCCGAAGCCCCCACAAGCCGGAGAGCACCTAAACCCCCCATGGAACCCTAAACCCCTGCATCCCTAAACCCCGAAAGCCGAAAACCCCAAACCCAAGCCTTAAACCCTATAACACCTACTGTAACCGTAATAGAGCCCCGAAAACCTTAAAGCTCTAAAGCTTAAAACCCTAAAACCCCTAACCCTCTCGAACCCCCAAAAACCTTAAAGCCCCAAACCTCGGCTCCTTCGTCGAAAAACCCCTAACCCTCTCGAGCCCCAGAAAAAACCTAAAAGCCCCAAACCTCGGCTCCTTCGTCGGAATGGCCCCGGACTCTCGGCCTCTCCGAGCCTTGAGACGAGGGGCCGAAGCTGGCCATGGAGGCGGAGATGCTAGGGGAGGTTTAGGGTTTAGGGCTTAGGGGCTAGGGTTTAGAGTTTAGGGCTTAGGGGGTAGGGTTT
>CAJNDV010000381.1:45053-58989 GCA_905221635.1 Symbiodinium sp. CCMP2456
CTGTGCGAGTTTGAGTTCAACATTGGCAATACCCAACAACATCAACAACAAGCTCGGTGAGGTGAGCATATAGCGTATCTTCGATACCAAACCCTCACGCATTTTCAATAAGGGCTACTATATAAGGGTTGCTAGAAGGCTTCTAGGGTTCAGGATTTAGGGTTTTTCAATAAGAGCTACTATTCGGGTTGCCAGAAGGCTTCACGGTTTACTAGGGTTTAGGATTTAGGGTTTTCAATAAGGGCTACTATAAGGGTTGCTAGAAGGCTTTAGGGTTTACTAGGGTTTAGGATTTCAGGTTGGGGGTTCTTAAGGGTTCGTGGGCTTAAGGGTGATGGCAGCTTCGAGTTGAGAACTCGGGCTCTTTATCTTCGAAGGAGGAGGCAGTCGAGGAGGACGTTGAAGACGCGGACGTGGAGAAGGACGGGCCTGCCGATGCGGAAGTGGCCTCGGAGGAAGTGGTTACTTGCATGAAACAGTCACTGAAGAGTGTTGGTGTCCTTCCCTATCTGTACGTGCGAATTCTTTCTGTGATGATATGCTGGGCACGAGGGAACAGCTTGAGTCAACAAGCATCTGATCATTTTGCAACGTTTGGGCGAGCTCATACAGCCGGCAGCCTAAATGATTCCTCGTCTCTTGCCAGACTCAAAAGCCGAAGATCATGCAGACAAGGTAGTATAAGGGGCTTAATAATTAGAATAGGGTTTGGGGGGTATATTATGTGATATCTACCCCTATATCCAAATACAGCACAAGCCAAAAGCACTTGTGGCTGGATGGAGTGCACACGCCAGATCAAACGTCCATCCTGAAAGAACTACTCTGCCCGCTTTTAGTCTTTTCGAGGTCCGCTTCCATGGCGCGCCGAGGAAGGGGTGGGACCGCTACTTTCGAGGAATGCACTGCAACGCAAGGATCCCGCTCCGTTACAAGTTATCGGTTTAGTCGTGTTCATGAAGATGAATGATCATTCAGGTTGTATATGATAGGTTTACAGGGGTTCTGTACGGGGAACAAGGCTTCTTTAAAGTCTTAAATTAGGTGTTCATAGTTTCTGTGTTTGGGCACGAAGTTTAGGGTTTAGGGTTTAAGGTGCTGAGCTTCTGTAGGCTCGGACATTCAGGCGATTGCACAAGTCCTGATGCAAAAAGGGTTCAGGGCTTAGGGTTTAGGGTGCTGAGCTTCAGAGCGTAGGCGGGATCGCTGACACCCAGAGCCGAGCGTTTAGAGTCCTGCTTTGGCTAGCAGCCAGGACCGAGGCATTTAGGGTTTAGGCTTTAGGGTTTAGGGTTTAGGGTTTAGGGATGCAGCTGGGTCGGATCTAGGTGTGCTGGCTGGATATGCAGAAGCAGAAGTTCTCGGAATTCGTGCCTCTCCGGTTGTATGCTGTTTCTGCTGCTGCCCGTGCCATTTCAGTACTCTGTGACCCGATACATCCTCAATGTTCTGCTTTGGAATTTTGGCCTCAGAGCAGCTTCCAAATCCCCAAGAGGTTCTTTAAGGATACCATGAAGGGTGCCATGCGCATGCTATACCAGGGATACTTCGGCCGCCTCTGCCCAGAATACTTCTTACCACCAAGGGGAGGTCGGATTTCACACTGTGTTCACGGAGCCCTCGAGGCCTTGTTAGACCTAGGCTTCGAACCCTACACCCGAAACCCCAAACCCGAAACTTCAGAACCCTAAAGCACCAAGCCCTCACCCTAAACCCGACCTGAAGCCCCACGCAACCTAGCTCTTGCTCCAGGGTTCCACACTCTTGACTTCCTTGTATAAGTCATTAAACGGACAAGTTGTTTTTGGTTTAATATGCGGATTTTTAACTTCAAGCCCTAGAACCTAAACCGCAAATGCGACTTTGTCAGCTGGGCGGGTGGGAAAAAAACCGGAAATGGACCTGTTCTTTCGCGCAGCTGGGAGGAATGTCATCACTTGGAAGGGCACGGCGCTCGGAGGGTTAGGGTTTGCAGTTTAGGGTGCCCTAATCCCTAAACCCCTAAACCCAGACGAATCGACAGTATAGGGTCCCGAATAGTTTGAATAGGGTGTTGGGGTATCTGAGAGCATATTAGGTAAATTTCATGAATATCGAGGAACTCTAAGAACAGTGTTGTGAAGCATTCAGGCTTCTGTATGTCAACGTCAGCCACCCACGAGTATGTAGCTGGCCTTTTGCGGGTAAGGACTTGGGATTTAGGGGTTATCTGGGCTGGGGGTTGCGACTTAGGGTTCACAGTGGTTTCCTGATACATAGGGGTTTAAAGTTCGATTGACAAGTTTTCCACATGTTCTTGAATGTGCCGGGTGGGTTGGGCCGCATGCTGTTTTTCCATGAAGTCTAAAGCGCAAGGCTAAATACCCTTCCCCCTAAGCAGACAGAGTCCGAGAGGTGATTGAGCGCAGATTCTGCGAATGCTGAAAGGCAACACGACACGGTCTTCAGCATCTGAGTAGACTGACAGCAGCCCCACACCCACGAAGTACATGATGGACCTGAAGCGCGAAATCCCCGTTGGAGACTTCGCATTCTGAGAGGCCTCAGCCCTCTTAATCCTTTCGAAACCTAAAGCCACAGTTCCTAAACCCCAAAGCCATGAAACCTCCTGATTTTCGCAAGCGTGGGCCCCCAATCCACGGTATGCGCGAGGTCGGGGAACCTTGCCGGAGCCCCCGAAGACAGGGCCGAGGTTGGGTTTAGGGTTCAGGGTTTAGGGTTGAGGATCCCATTATTTACTATTTGCCATTCTCGCGATCTTCGCAATCGTCTAATTTTGTTTGGCGTTCCGAGTAGTGATACGCAGCACCTCTGAAGCAACCTCTGGCGACGTTAGAAATAGGTTCCTAATTGCTTGTTGCCCACTGTGTCGGGTAGAAGTGTGGACAAAGATGCAGCTTTGCGTGGGACTGCTGTTGTCAATCCTCACGCTGGCAGCTATAGCAATCACTGTAGTGACCATAACAATACTAGTAACTACAATCATAACTAGAATAACAACCATAGCACCAAGAATTGTGAATAATGCCACCTTATAATATAGTTCAGGCTCAGGATTTAGGTTTAGTATAGTTCAGGCTCAGGATTTAGGTTTAGGCTGCCGTATTCAGGCAAAACCCTAAACCCTAAACCCTAAAACATGAGGTTTGGGTTTTAGGAAGCTTTGCAACTCCGGGAGGCTTGTCAAGGCTCTGCGAGCCTGTCCTGAATTTTGTTGGCTGTGACTTTTTTAACCTAGTTAAGCCCCTGAACCCTACAAAACTCCCCCTTTTCCGGGTTCACTATTATGGTTTTCTTATATGAGTCCTAAGAACAGGTACTGTAGGTCATTTGGGGTCCACGTGAGCCCGCAGCCCCGATATGCCGCAATTAACCCTAAGCCCTTACCATGATTCGGTCGCCGATGCTGTTGAAACAAACGCTTCGTTTCGTAGTGGTGACTTCAAGTCTAAGCCACAGCCAAGGCCAGCAAAAGCCACTTGCTGTTGGGCCATTGTCGTGCATTTTGTTATCGGTGTCGTTATTGTTGTTTTTACTATGTGTGGTTCTTGCTGCTGTTGATAGTTCTCATTACGTTTGTCACGGCGAGCTGCGACGACGACGACGACGACGACGACTACTACTACTACTGTTTCTGTTACTAGTGCTGTAGAAATTACCATGACTATGTCTGTTTCTAATACTGCTACTACTATTACATTTGCTAATAGCTGTTGGTATTGCTACTATTAGTTAGTGTAGTTGATTGGTCGTAGTCTTATCTTGCGTATTGTCATTACTGCTAATGTTGTCCCGTCATTCTATTTATCGGTTTGTTATTCTATCTTGTATTCACATCCCCAAACCCCACACCAAACAAAAGCGATGGGTATGTTTCCCGTCACATCACCAGGCTCGTGCCAGTTGCGACTGCTGATATGGATGGAGTCAGGGGGCTGTTGTTCTCATCCTAGCGGTCACAACAGCTTTCGCCCAACAAAGCCACATGGCCCCAATGGCCTCCAAGTAAATTCTCGATGTTGTACATTCTCAGTTCGACATGATAGAACACATAGAACACACATGTAGAATTATATAGATGTATGTGTATATGATATAGTGCTATATACTCCACATTCGAGCACATGTACGCTACATACACTTGTATATATATATATATATATGGAGAGAGAGATGTATCTGTGTTTTGTATGTGCGCAGATAGATAGATAGATAGATAGATAGATAGATAGATCGATAAACAGATCGATAGATAGATCGATAGATCCATAGATAGACCGATGGATGAATGGATGGATGGATGGATGGATGGATAGACAGACACAGAGAGAGAGAGAAACAACAAAAAAAGATAGATAGATATTGATCGCACACCCTAATCCCAAAATCCGAAGCCGCTACGACAAGCTGTTCCGGCTGCTGGCTGCTGCCCACCAGTGACGAGGCAGCTGTTGCAGCCCGAAGCTCAGTGGCTTGCAAGGCCTGTGGTTTAGCATAGGGTCCAAGGGTCTAGGAGTTTAGGGCCTAAGGTTCAACATGGTGGCCTTAATCAATTTGAACAGGCTTTTGGGGGCATATTGATACAGTATAGCTTAGAATAGCCATCCAGGGACGATAAAGGAATATCAGTGGAACTCATTCCGATCCCTACTGTAGGTTAATATAGAGGTCACGAAGAGTTAGTAACAGTTTCCCCGTATAGTCCGTTGCAACATTTACGGTGATATATGCTATTGAGGCCCCCTGTACTATAACCCGGCCTTAAACCCTCAACCCGAAATGAGAGCCTTGCCAGCAGAGAGGTCGCTCAACAGCAAGACGCTTTGCGGAACATGGGCTGGCGAATTGTGACCTCGGAGGTGGAGGCGTGGGATTTAGGGTTTAGCGTTCAGCTTTACCCACCCTTCCAAAAAGGGTCATTATTTTGTGGGGATGGGTTTAGTTTCTAGGGGTTCGGGTTTTGTTTTCAGGAGTTCGCAGCATTTAGGCGGAAGAAATCGGGTGGTTCCTGGGACACTAACCATCAGGGCAATCCACTCTCACCATCAAGAAGCATAATCGCCATCACTTTAAAAAGGACCTTCCAATCCCATTAACACCCGTCTAAGTCTTTCCGAGAGCAGCCTCAACCACGCAATCCAGGTTCTACGAGACCTTGGCAACAAAGTGCGTCTGCAGGACTTTGCTAAGGCCATCGGGAAAGTTCTGGTGTTCCTGAGCCGTTTTGGGCCTGTGAGCCCGCAGGCCGCAGAAACATTGGAACCCCAAGGCGGTAAACCCTAAACCCAAACCGCTAAACCCTAAACCCTCTAAACCCTAAACTCTCATCCCTCTAAACCCTCAGCCCGAAACAAAAGCCACAGAACCCAAAGGCTAGCCCTGAGACGTGAGGTCCCGAAGTCTCGAAACAGAGTGGGCTCGGTAGTCCGAGTATATAGCATTTAGTATATTTTAGGATACGGCCGGATATCACAGTATAGTATATCACACCATGGTATATCGCATTAAAGTATAGCACGTTTTAGTATGTCATAAATTATATCTTGTTATAAATGTATTACATCATAGTGTAGAAGTGCGGGGGTCTTTCTTGAATTCGTGGCCGTGTAGCACAAAATTTGCTTTACCCCAGAACTCCAGGATATCGTTTCAACTGCACTACGAATATGATGTTTGGGTATATTCTAGTACGTAATTCTAGTATGAAGATACCTATGAACCCTAAGGAAGAGTATTGGTAATGATTCAGTTTGGGCGTCGGGCTTTAGGATAATCGTGTTGACCAGGTGTGGTAGTTTTGGTCCTAAGTTTCCATGCAGAAATATAGGGGCCTAACTAATATTTTGGGGAATCCTTGTTATAATTAAGATATAATATACCCCCCCCCCAAACCATCTTCTAATTATTACGGCCCCTACATTATGTTGTAGCAGGGTCCCCTATATTATGAAACTTGGATTCAGTTGGTCGTATCCCATCGTATCGCCATCGTCCCACGGCCGGCACACTTGAATGCTTATGCTGTGTTTCTGCATGGTTGGTTTCTGCAGACATGGCTCCATTCCTTGTAGGCATAAGTGATCGAATAACAAGCCAAACCTCAGGGCCATTGACCCGCATGGAAAGCCCACAAACCGTGAACCCTAAGCCCTGAACCCTGAACCCACAAGGCGTGAACCCCAAAGCCTACAACACTCCTGTGGTCATCGCACTCAGCGTGTAGGACACGTACCGGCTCGTCAAGAAGCTAACTCTAAACCCTCAACCTCCGCAGGCTTGAAACGTATATAGCCGCAGAAACCACGCCTAGTCCCGAAACATCCCTAAGCCCTCATCGGTCCTAACACTAAGATGTGAAGATGCAGAGGCATATGGACTCTCGGGCTACTTGTGGGAAGCTCAGCGCCTACTAACTTATGAGGTCTGAATCATTGCTAGTTCTGTGGAGGCGAAGGGTTCCGGGAATTTGCTTGTACAGCTTTGTGAAAGAAGGCCCCTAAACCCTAAACCCTAAACCCTAAACCCTAGGGCTCCTGAGAGGAATCTTCTAGGCTTGGGGATGCCAGCAGCAGACAGCTCCGAAAGGGCCGAAGGTCCTCTGAACAGGTGTGGGGTTCAGGACTTATAGCAGAAGCCAGAAAGTTGGAACATGAGTTTAGGGTTTAGGGTTTAGGGTTTAGGGTTTAGGGCATTGGCCGGGCGAGCTCCAATCAAGCCTGTGTAAAAAGGGTTTAGGGCATGCTCTTAAGGTAAAGTATAAGAGATTCTAGCACGAATCCTTGTTCCAGCTTTTCGGCTTCTACTGTAGGGTTTGCGGCTTCGGGTTGGGGGATGTCCATGGAACCTGCAAGCTTGGAAGATCGCAAAAGCTGAGATGCCTCACCAGCCACGAACACTTTCGCCGGATCTGATAACATCTCGGTGTTGACGTGCACTCTTGATGGAATCTATGCTTAAGGCATATGCTTTAAGGCAGAGTTTCACGGCGCATGCTGTACAACCGTAACTTTCGAAAATCGTACCAAATTGCGGCGAAAGCCTTGAACATCCTCAACCCTTACACCCTGCGTAATTAAGCCCAAATCCCTATCGCGCTATAACCCAGCCTGCCAAAAGAAGCGAGGACGAGCCATATACAGGGGCCAGGGTTTAGGGAGGGTCAGGGTTTACGGACTAGGGTTGAGGGTTTCGGGTTTTAGGGTTTTAGGGCTCGGACATTCAGGCGATTGCACAAGTCCTGATGCAAAAAGGGTTTTAGGGCTTAGGGTTTCAGGGTTTCAGGGTTTTGGGTTTCAGGTTTCAGGGTTTCAGAGCTTTACGGTCCTCGAGAGTTCGGCTTAATAGAATCTGGCAAAACCTGAGCTCGGCTCAGCATGGATTAAACTGGAAAAGCTTAGAAGGTTTGGGTCAAGGCTTGCCAGTGTGATCTCAGGTTAGTTAGGCTTTTCGGGTGTCAAGAAAATCTCCAAGAGTATAACAAAGGCCCAACTCAAAGCCTGAGGCGATGTACTATCGGGGCCTAAATAGCTACCAATACTATTTTGGGGGGTTCCTTTTCCTAATGTTTCAAGCCATTAAACCCTAAACCCTTTAAGGCACCCGTTACAGGAGCCCCAAAACCCTATTCTATTTTTCAGGGCCCTATATTACGAGCCCTCTAAAAAAAGAAGCTTTTTCTGTGAAACACCGCAGGCCAAGACGCTTCGACTCCCCTGCGAGCGCCAGCTACCCCTGCATTCTCAAGCAGGCCACGTTTCAGACCCTGGGGTTTTATGGTGTAGATTCAGGTTCAGAGTTATTTTGAAGCCTAGATAATTACCCATATTATTCCTTAGGGTTCCTTATTAGTAGTAGAGTATAACAGGCCCCAAAACCTTATTCTAATTATTGAGGCCCCTATATTAAGAGGATTCAAGGATGTCCGAGAAGCCTCAAAGGCTTCGGGGATGTGGGTTCAGAGCCTTTAGTCTAGGACATTTTCAGGTGGGCAGTTACCGTTATAGGAGCCTTATAGAAGGTCTATATACCTTAATTATCCAGCGAGCGAATACTATACTATATAGTTGCTATACTCAAACCGATCACCTAAGCCCGAAACCCAAGCCTTGCTCTTGGCATTTGAGACTCTGAGTCCTGAGCACCTTCATAGGCCCTGGCCTGCAGTCTTAGGGTTTAGGGTTTAGGAAGTTGCACATGTACGCAATCCGTCCCCGAAACAATGCCAAGCCCTGTATCGTCTAGGACTTTGGGCTTGCGATGTACTGGGTCTTACTTCAGGGTTAAGGTGCGTAGGGTTTGAGCCGCAAATGTCAAATTCCTGGATTCATGGTTCTCGTGCACAGGTGGTAACACTGTCTTGAGAGTTGTTCTGGGTGAGGTCAATTTGCATGTCTTGAACATCTGGGTCTTAGTCTTAGCCTACGTCGCCGACACTGAGTGTCTGTGCACGCAATGGTGCGCCACAGTTCGTGGAATTTGTTTGGGAATGCACATCTGAGGAAGTGTTTCAACATCAACGCATACACAATCACACCGACTATCGGTGATCCCTTAGAGCACCCGTTTTCAAGTGATTTGTCCAGATACACCGATACCGATCTGCAAGGATAGGAGCAGCACATCTGTGTAGATATACCGGAATCCGGCCACATCCTCGGAAGAAAGTACCGGCAACGGTTCGACTTGTTTGTGCTACAGCGCACTTCCGCATGAAAGCTTGCATATGATGCGTGCAGCACATTTGCAAAAGTACATACAGATGTCAACTTACGCACGCACACACGCACTACGTAGGTGTATTTGTATTTACATGTACACACATATATGTTTATGCAAACATGTGTCCATACATGCATGCAGCATACTTACTTGATTTTACATGCATTTTCAAAAAAGATGAACAGTTACATAGACAAATGCAACACGCCCACACGCGCATAAACAGACACATGTATGTACACATATATATATATATATGTGTGTGTGTGTATATATATATATATGTATATATATAATGTTTATGCACACGCTTATTTTAGATGTGTACGTTTTTCATGTGTGTAGATGTGTATGCATATTCATATTCGCATAAGATGTATCTGTGTATCTATCTTTCCATCTATCTATCTGTCTACCTATCCATCATCTATCTGTGTATCTACCTACATGTGCATGCACATATGTAAATGTATATACAGGTATATGCTCATACATGCATGCAGGCAGACGGACAGACAGGCAAAGCCCAGGACACGACTGCCGACCACACGCAGACATTGTCCCTCATGCATATGTGTGAAGAAAGAAGCTAATGGATTACGACGGTATGATCAGATTGATCAGTGAGACAGGAACAGATGTTCGGAGGTTACATGGAACGGAAACACGATCTCTAAATCAGGCCTTCGGCGAGTTTGGCAAGGAGCCTTCTACAGATTTGCAACCGCATTTTATGCTCTGTTTTCAGATGTGAGGGTTACTGTTGTTTTCGATTTGTGGGATTCAAGTCAAGGAACGTGTGTTTTTTTGGGTGGAGGGGGGGTTGGATTACAGTCTATGGACTTCAGCAATGGTTGTGATCCTTTCACAGTCCCGGCCAACTGTGATCATCGCATGCATGCCAATAGCTATTGGTGCACGAAGCCGGACAACGCTGAATAGCAGTAGCAAGTACCAAGTACCTTCGCAGTGTTGTTGTCTGGAGGAGTGCCGGATTGTGCATTCGCCGGAAGAAGCACAGCAGGCATTGGCATGAATAAAATCACATCTCCAAAACCAGAGCGGATTTGATGGTCTGAAAACCGGGTGCCGAGTGGGTTTTCGGATCTAGGTACCGTTGAAGCTTCATGCTTCCATCCGGCACTTCAGAGATTGCTGGAAGGTAATTGTCTGCTGCACAGGTGCCGTTGAGTATGAAATCCATGGAGGCATTGGCAACGTGTCTGGCCCCATATGTTGCTGCTAGACATCCAGACATTATGGACACCAGCCACGATAACTCGGGAGGTTTAGGTGGGCAGCGCTGAGGATCGCAGGCAAATATATCCCCACTACAGAACCAGGCCAGGACGCTGTTGAACAAAATGAACTCCCTGCCAAGAGCCAGTCACGAAAATTTAGAGAACAAGCTCTAGGATCTCTAGAAGCCCAGAAGAAAAGCGTCTGTTGCGTAAACCCTAAACCGTAGTTCCTTGCCTTCAGGTCGCCCCACACGGCCTGGGCACGCGCTGGGTGATGCAGGAGCGGTTGCGCAAGGGGTTTCTTCCCTACCGGGTCGGGAAGGGAATCAAGCAGACTCTTCATAAACCCTAAACCCTAAACCCTAGAGGTTTAGGTTTTTAGGATGCAGGGCTTGTTGGTCCTCAGGATGACCACCGGGCAGAGATCAAGTAACGCTTGAGATCAGGCCCGCCGAAGCAAACTACAAACTACAGTCCTGCTGTCAAAGCCTAGTGGATGAAACAGTTAGATGCAATGCAACGGCTGCGATGCCAGGGATGTGAGATTTTGTTTTTGACGTCCACGGGCTGTTGCCTTTGCATCCCTGTTTGCCGCAGGCCCCTAAAGCTACAAGCCCGAGGTTTAGGGTTGGTGCCTCGGCAGAGTTCTTGGTCCTGCGCTCGGTGGGGGGCTGGCATTCATCAAGTCCAGATGTAAAAGGGAAATCGCAAACCCCAGACCCCAAACAACCTTACAACACGAAGCCCCAAGCCTGATGGAAAATCCGAAGCACTGGTCCGGCGGAGGAACTGATTCGTGGGCGTTTCGAGGCGGAGTTGGGTGGTGGAAGCTTCACAAAGCCAGACCTTCCAAAATTCCCTCAATTAAGGAATGCAGGTCGTATTGTAGCAGGAGCCTCAATATGATTGAAGGTATGTGCCTTAATTCAGGAATATAACGTTTTTTTTAGTAGGATCCTTAACATGATTTAAAGTATCTTCCTAAACTTATAAGGGGTTTTGGAAGGCCTTGGTTAAGCTTCCATGCGTCGTAGTGTAGCTCCTGTAGGCTCCATTGTAGTTCCCTATTTTGGTTTCACAGCGGTTTAGGGTTTAGGGTTTAGGTTATAATCAGGATCCTGTAATAGTAAGGTGACCCAAAACAAGAACTACGATGATGGAGACTCAGGTAGTAGTCGTCGTCGTGGTTGTCCTAGAACTGTAGTACTACTGCTAGCAGCAAACAGAACAGTAGTCGCACAGTAAAGGTACAGCCGCAGTACAGTAGTAGTGCATCGGCGCAGGATCGTGTGATAGCAGTCATTTACCCGAGGCTAACATGCAATGGAAATCGTAAGAACGGTTGCTGGTAGATAAGTACAGTCACCGAAATGTACATTGTCAAAACGTTGAAGCAGTAGATGCATCCGAACCTCTACTTGAGAGGTGTCCACCACGGTACTGGTGGACTCTGGTCAGATCCTGGATGAGATCAGCAGCTGAGCCTGGGTTCGCACGGTATGTTTGAAATTAGGGCTTAGGGTCTAGGGTTTAGGGTTTAATAATTCCGTACGATGCCACTAATCTACTCATGCCAAGGCTACGAATACGACTCTGATACCTACGTTTGGCCGCGCTGCCGCCGTGTGAGCAAACATCTGCACTCTGTGCCGGAGGACACGATTTACGGTCTCGTCTTGGGTTCGAATGGATCCAAGAGAACTGGTTCATGTGGAAAATTGCACATATTCGGGTCGTGACTCCTGAGCCACAGCCACAAATGTTAAGGTCGTGGGGTGGGGGACCCCACGCGTAGGGTTCTCGCGTAACCCCTTTGCAGCCAAAGCATACCGTAAGCGGCGCCTGAACTCCAAAGCGTCAGTGGAGCAGAGTGAAGACCAATGATAAGCAGATGAGGGTTTAATTAGGGTTTAGGGTTTAAGGTTTAGGGTATGAAGCATGAGACGGGTGAGGCTGTTGAGTCTGTTCCGCTCGTCTCATAGGCTGCTCTACATGAGAACTCCAGAGCATCCATGCAACTGTGAATCTTGGAGAGATAGGAGCACATGCTCGTTTTCCAAGAGTTTCTGCGGCAGTACCGCGGCATCTGCAATTTCAACTACAAGGACCCGCTCTGCCAATGAGATTACGAGGGCTATGGGGTTTGAGAGGGTCTGACTGGATAAAATTGCCATGTGTAGTTTCTGTACGGACAATGTGATATCTTAGCTCAAAGCCACAGCCCTCTTGCAGTTGTTGTGGCTTCTGGATTAGGGTTTAGGGTTTCTGGAGGCCTTTCCTCATACTGTTTCCGGTCGAAACATGTGGATTAGCTTTTTCAAGCGGATGTTCGAGCTCTACGACTCCCTTCCGGGGTGCATCGGGATGTCCCAAGCCTTCAGCAACAACTGGAATGAGGTGTCGGGGGGATTGCTGAGCTTATATCGTGATAGCGACCCCGAATCGCAAGCAGAGGAACTTAACTAATCATCCGTTCTTTCGGACTCATCTCAAATTCGACCGCTTGAATTCGAAGGCCCCAGGCTACTGAGCCGAAGGTCCAAAAACAAACCATAAGTCCTAAACCCCAAAACCTTTAAAGAATAAAACCTGAAACCCTAAGCCCAAAAGCCTCCGCGCCGCAACCGCTCATCCTACATCCTAAACCGAATCAGGTCCTACCTACAGTCTCCATTGCAGTTTCATTGTTGTTTCGTTACTTCGTCAGATCCCAACCGTAATCAGTTTAACGGAAAAGGAGCTACGATGGAGACCATGGCTAATCCATGGTAATCCCGAGAAGCCACATTTGGCAACCCTTCACAACCCAAACCTCGAACCCGTAGAAATTGGTTTTCTGGTTGGATGGGCAGGGCTCACGTATTTGGGCCCTAAGCCCTAAACCCTAAACCCTAAACCGCTGGACGGGTGGGAAAAAAACCCTTAAACCCTTAAGCCCTAAACCCTTAGAGCCTAAACCCTGGCTTGTCTCAGGCATCCAACCACGGTCAGAAATCTGAAAATCAGTCTGCGGAGTCCTGACCTTCATTGTCATGAGCTCGATGAACTCTATCAGTTATATGGCAAATTCTTTAAACCAGGGTCCCTTTTTGGGTCCTTTTTAAAAGTGCGCCGTACTATAATTCAGGACCTAAAAAAGGGCCCTACTTTAGAGAACTACCCATATTCTATTTAATAGAGTTCGTAGAGCTTAATACTCTATAACCCCGAAGCCGGCAATCTCAAACCTGAAACCCCACGCTCCGAACGCCAACAAAGACAATGCACCACCAAGGTCTATGAGGCTCCAGACCCTAAGCCCTAAAACCCTGCAATACCCCAAATAGTTTTAAAGACTCATTCAAAGACCCCACTCCAATGATCAAGATCCCCGAACTGGTACTTGGGGAAGCCGCCCCCCTGCAACGGGCGGCAGGTCCGTGAGTCGGGTCAGCTGAGCATCTTTGAGCTGAACACCCGAATAGGACAGCCGCACCTGGTTTAGAGCACAGGCTAGGGGCGATCTTAGGGTTAAGCTAACGTGTAGGGCTTGCAAGAAAAGGGGTCGTCAGGATAAATTACTGGTTATAACACGAGCTGCGCTTCTAGGGTGGGCTTTGAAGATAAGTAGGGCTGCGACATGGCTTTGTGGGGGACCTTGCAGGTAGCATGGGAAAGTGCTTGCTGGTCTCTATATATATATATATACATATATATATATATATGAATGGTCCTAGACCCTCCATCTACCCTCTGTTAGACCCGAAACACCCTTAATTTGGGACCATATACATCTATTCGAGGGCACTTGGAGGGTCCTGGGTCTGTGTTTGTTTGCCTGGCTCCCTGTCGTTTTTTGGAATCTGCGGTTTGGCAGTTGTCTCAGTGCTGTTGCTTACCGACTGCTCCCATGAAGTGGTTCGACTGAGTCCAGTTGTGGTCGTCGTAGCAGTAGCGGAAGCGGTAGCGGTAGCAGTAAGAGTAGCAGCAGCAGTAGC
>CAJNDV010000381.1:59089-74282 GCA_905221635.1 Symbiodinium sp. CCMP2456
TAAGTAGTAAGTAGTCAGTAGTAAGTAGTAAGTAGCAAGTATTAAGTAGTAAGTAGTAAGTAGTAAGAGTAGTAAGAGTAGTAAGAGTAGTAAGAGTAGTAGTAGTAGTAGTAGTAGTAGTAGTAATAGTACTAGTTGGAGTAGCAGTGTTTGGTGTTGTTGCTGCTGCTGCTGTGCGGCGACCGCGAAGACAGCAGTTGCAGTGACAACAAGCGCACAGTGAGGGTTCATATCTAGGGCGTACTATGAGGCTTACTTTCAGGTAAGGCCACGATCAGGGCTTCGTGTTTAAGTACTACCACTTTATGTTATTCAGCACAGTCCCGAGCAAACCTGCCTCTACCACTGTGGACGCAGTGCAACTCGAGACTCCTCTGCTTGCAACCCGAGGAGTTAAGCAGCTCCACAGCATGGGGTCGTTCTCATAGAAGTACATCTCTCTCTAAATATGTATGTATAGATAGATAGATAGACAGATAGATAGATCGAGATAAGTACAAGTTAAAAAGCATATGTATATACATATAGAACAGATATAATAGATATTGTATATGTATACACATATACACCCATAGATAGAACAGCAGCTCATAGTTACAAACTCCAAAACCCTAATACCCTAGTCTAGTTTCTCGGGCCTTGTATTGCCCCCGCACCGTGTTAGGAAGGCTGACAAAGTCGGGTCGCACTGCCATTCTCTTGCTGGACACACTAGTATGTTTGCAGGAGCCAGTGCTGATCTATGGCAAAATCATCGTTGCATGAATGTATCAAGAATATGTAGATCAGGGTTTGGAGTACTTTAAGTTACTCTGGTACAAACGCATCTCTTTAGACCACCTTATCGGCTTTATCCCTTGAAGCCTTAATGTAGAAGCCTACATAATTACCAACTGTATTCCTTAGGGCTCCTGATTAATGTTATGGTATCAAGGAGCCCAAAACCCGATTCTAGTTATCAAGGCCTCTACGTTACTGCAACTCCCGAGCTCCGTCCGTTTCCAGGGGGTGATTTGGCCGTGGATGCTCCGCGTGATCGCGCACGAGCGCTGCTGGAAAAGCTCGACGAGCACTTCAACTCGAAACTTGTCCTCGCTTTGGTTTAGGGTCTGGGGTCTACCTGGATGATCTGGGATAGTAAGTAGGGTCATAAGTATCTTGGCTGGGTTTCAAACGCATAGAACGGTGGATACCGAATTTACAAGCCCGTTAAGCCCCCTGATTCTCAAAGTAAGGTTCAGTGCTTACACGATTTCCGGGGGGCGGCATCGGGCATCTTGAAACCATTGTTCTTTCGGGTAATCCGCCCTGTATGACTAGAGCTTAGATGTGTAGTGTTTGCAAAGAGGATGCCCAAGTATGGCTTCGATCCAAGCAAAGTATCTTCACTGGGAAGGTACCCAGAGAACCCAATACCCCTTAATTAAGGAATATACCTTAAATCACAATATTACGGCTCTTATAATTTAAGGTATATTCCTTAATTACGGGGTATTGGGCTCTCTGGGTAGTTTTGGAGGCCCTTCCTTGCCTCTGGAACGGTCAGCTTCCTGATCGTTGTCTTTGTGGGCTCTGACTTTAGGGTTTAGGGGGTTTAGGGTTTAGGGTTCTGATGCGTTCGGGGTTCTTCCGGACCCTACTCATCTTGAGCCCTAAACCCTAAGCTGGAAAGCCTACATCAAACCGGATCCGTTTGGAGAGGTCTCCTAACCCTAAACCCTAAACTCGAAGTCTACATTAAACCGGGATCCTTGATGAGTGCTCAAGTTTTGCAGATCGAAGCTGTCTCAAAGCTGAGGACTTCATGCGAGCTGGCAGCCGGCATGGAACAAAAGGAAGCCTTGGCCGTTTAGGGTTAGGGTTCACAAGTAGGGTGGCCGCTTCCCCCCGAACCAGGGATCTTTCTTTGTCAGGAAGAAAAAATAGTGTATCCCTAAATTCTCAACCGTAGCCGTGAAGCATCGCCCGCCCGAACCCCAGGATCGGCTAAGGAAGGTGTCAGTAGCTTCTGCCCTGGTTTAACACTCCGACTTCATTTTCGTGTAGGGTTTAGAGTTTAGCGTTGTTCCGTCGATATCCCGGATCCGACCGCGAACCGCAGAAGAAGCTTTCTGAGTGCAGGCGAGGGAGTGGAAGCTTCACAAGGACCTTTTTGGGAAAGGCGTGTCAAATGTAAGGGTCAGTGCTAGTGGCAAATCAAGGAGTCGCCCAGAGCCCGTATGCGCCACCAGTGGGCCTCCGTGGTAGCATGTCGCTATTTCAGCATTGCTGAAACTACAGAACGCTCCCCTATGAATCCCAAGTAAATACGCAATGCTCCACCTTGATGTCAATACCTTGGCCTTGTTCCAGCTACTGCGAAAGTGAGAGATCAGTGTCAATATCGTGCCGCCGACAGAGCCGTGGTGATGTTGCCTGCAATGTCGAAGCATTTGGCTTGTTTGGGATGTGGCATATATATATATATATGTGATTGATAGGTGTTTATACATTGAGAGTGAGTTGTTTTTGGCACCCCACCCTCCCCGATCCCTCCCTACTCCTCTCCTTCTTGATAGTTGCTCTAGCCAGACACAAACTACAGAGGACCTGTTGATTCGAGTCTGGAACAAGTTGCTTCAACAGATGTGCATGGGCAAATCTCAGTACATTCAAGTGAAGCGTGTGTAGAGCACAGACTATGATTTATGGATGAACCTAAAGATACGTGAGTAAGCAATAACTGCACAATGTGACGCTTTCTGTGTGTGTGTATATGTATATATATATATAGCAACAATTCGCAACTCTGCCGACCTACGTGTTAAGCCTCGTGTTCTGGAGAACCTCGCTTCGCCACTGCTTTCTTGGCCCTCAGCGGGGCGTTCTAACAGGAATACATGAGACAGGCTTAGGGCTTTCGGGTTTCGGGTCTAGGCTGAATATCTGACAAGTCTCAGCGACATCTTGAATCCGACTGATGCATAACCTAGCCACATCCAGAATTCCACATGCGCGTCGGCATCATGAAGCCTTGCCTGCCATCCGCTTTGGAATCCTTAAGCCCGGTTTGAACATTCTCGGGGCTTGAAGGGTAGATCGTTCTCTTTCTTTTCGGGTTCGTAACCAGATTCATACTACCTATGAACCTCTTCTAAACCCCCTTCTCGCCGCTTCAGAACAGAAGCTGGGCCCTACCATACCAAAGCCATCAACCCAATAGGCCTGCTATACTACATACCGAAAATGAGAACATTGTCTTATGATTTCATGTGCTCCTGACGGTGGCATTCTAGCAAGACGCCATGCCGTTCGGCCCATTAAAAGGGTCCACGCCCGAAGATCCCACCGACCTCTCACCGCCCGACGAGCTGGCCCAGGCTCGGCACATAGGTCACTCCTTACGAATAAGCGCTCTTTGTCGCTAGGGCCGCCGTGGTTTAGGATACATGAGCTGATCGAAGCAGACCCTGTGTTGTGCATGTTTTTGCTTTTGGGCTTGGGCTTAGGATTAGTGACTTAGCTTTGGGCTTGGGCTTAGGCTTTGTGACTTAGCATTTGGCGTTCAGGGTCTCGTCGCCTTTTTGGGGGTAGTCTGCTGTCGTGCTCCCTACAACCTGGCGTTCGACGAAACCCTGACCGAACCCCAAACCTCAAACCTGTAGAACTGACGCGCCTGAACAGTCTTGATGCCAGTGACCATAAAACCCTAGAAAGCCCTCGTCTGGCAGTGTCCGAGTTGCGAGAGCACAAAACCTTAAAACCCTAGACCCTAAACCCTATAAGTCCTAAACCCCTAAAGCCCTACAGCTCTACACACTAAACTCTAAACCCCTACACCCCTAAAGCCCGAAAGCCCTAGACCCTAAAGCCCTAAAGCCTAGACCCTAAACCCGTACACTCCTAAAGCCCTAGACCCTAAAGCCCTAAAGCCCTGGACCCTAAACCCTAAACCCCTACACTCCTAAAGCCATAAAGCCCTAGACCCTAAAGCCTGAAACCCCTACACCCCTGAAGCCCCAAACTTCTAGAGCCTCCAAAACCCTAGAGCCTCCAAAGCTTGTGAGGCGCTGTCCCTCTGGGCCCGGCACTCCTCCGGGGCTGCGAGCCGCGGTGCGCAGGCGGCCGCCTATGCGCGGAGACAGGCGAAGGGTGGTTTAGGCTTTGGGTGTTTAGGGTTTAGGCTTTAGGTCTGTCACTCCTCCGGTTGCATCCCTCGTTAAACGAGAAGGCCCTGCTGTTGAGGTGTGTTCGCTGGCACACAATCCAAGCCCATGCTGAAAAGAAAAGGCTTTAGGTGTCGTGCTGAAAGGACTTATGCAGGGCTACAAAGAGGGATTATGAAGATAAATTTGCCATTCAACTGCGCTGTCCTGCTTCTGCCGCTAGGAAGTGTCATTGCATTCAGTATCTCTGCTTTCAGTGCTGCCGCTTTTGTCAAGCTGATGTCTCCGACGAGCCTGTGCATGGGGCTATGGGTTTTGGATTCCAGACACATTTGAGCTTAACGTTCGTGGCATTGGGGCGCAGAAATTACTGATCGCTTGATCGCGACCTTGTTGTTTGATTGCGCGGAAGTTGCGAGTTGTTCTGACCCAAGCTTGGGCCACAGCTCGAAATCTGGACCCTTGTATTGGAATCCTACGAAGCCCAAACCCATGGGGCAATTTGTGTTAGGGGCGAAACCCTTCTGCTGGAGAGTTTGGAGCAAAAAACCGCAAACTACGCAAAACCTGCAGATTCCTAGTAAGACCTCATAAACTCTTGCAGAGGCAGCCTGCATGAGCATGTGGACCCTGAGGTTTCCCCTTTAAAGGAACCCTAAAACCCCTAGGGTTTTGTACGAAAGCCCTAGAGGCCAACATCGCCACAAGCTTGGCCCGTGAAGCTGCTCAGAAGGAGTCGGGTTGGGTTCTTGTTTGACTATCAGGGGTTTCAGGGGTTTTGGGGTTCTTAGGTCTAGGGTTTAGGGTTTCCGGAGTTTTAAGTTTCGGAGTTTTAGGGTTTTTTGGGGGCTTATTCAGGAGCAAGGGGTTTAGGACAATTTGGGGTGCTGGGGTTCTTAGGGTTTTCCAAGGGGGATTTGCCGGAGCTGTCAGGATCCCCTAAGCCTTAAGTCCCTTTAAGCAAGTATAAATAATTAAGCAGTAATACTAATAAAAGCCTTATGCCCACGTAAGGTTTGTCCAACTGTGCGAAGTTCTGTTTGCAGAAGGCTTGAACCTCCTATCGCCGTTCTTGGAGAATCCTGAGAGTTTCCGAACCGAAGCGGCAAAACGCGTTGAAAGAGGCCATCTTTCAGTCCTACAGTTTAGGGTTTATCGGGTTCAGGGTTCTACTCGAGTCTTCCGCCTGTAGTTCCTGTCGTTTCTGTAATGGTTCCTTCGGTGTCTGGCGAAGTGCTAGACAACCGCGCGGCTGACAGACCTCTGAGTCCGCGAGAGAGAGAGAGAGAGAGAGAGATCCCCACAAAGCCCCATAACAAATGGGGGGCCACTAGGCCGGGGGATTTCAACCATCCCCCATGCCCAATGAAAGAAAAGAGAGAGAGAGAGAGAGAGAGAGAGAGAGAGAGAGTGGGTTCTGCGAGTGCTTTGTTTCAGAAGCGTGCTACATGCCGACATGCAATGCGCAGATTCTCGAGCTTGACACGAACGAGTGCGTCCAAAACTACGAGAACGAGTTCCTAGGCCGGACGGGCGTGGAAGGTTTGTGGTTTTTGGTGGAGGGCTTAGAATGCAGGCATTAAGCCGGCAGTAAGCAGCTGCACGACTGCCAGCAAGAGCGCAGCAGTGCTCAGTGCCAATCAATGGTTATGGGGAATCTGTCAGTACAGCACATTCGCAAAGCTTGTGTCCGGATCTTAAAGTACATCAATTATGATTCAAAGCCCGGTGTAGGAATAGACGGTTCAACCTACAGTTGCGGCATGGAGCTGTTTCAGACGCAAGCCATGGCAGTACAGAGCGGCTTGCAGCTGAGGTTCCCGAGCGAGCCTTCAAGTCTGAATCCATCGCCAGAATCCAAACTTGAACCCCATAAACCCTAAACACGAATCGATTACCGGTTTAAGTTCTGAACTTAAACCGGTAATCTCCTGTGGTTTCGGAACTATCGACCGGTCGGCCGCTAATACAATGGTATTTCTGCCGCAGGATTGCAGCTGACTTCCCTTGCCGGGGTGTAGGCTGCAGGCTCTACAGTTCAGCGTACACACTATATACATGCCTTAAAGTTCCGAAGCGGTTTCTTTTCTGGTTCCCACTCTGATGTCGGAAGTATATGGGAGTATGATCTTGTTGACAAGTCGAAGCAGAGAACAAGTAAGGAGCATCGCAGTTTCCGCAAAGATGGCCACATATACGTTGACGTGAGGAGAGCAACTCATTCTGCCACCGCTTCGTCGATTTTGGTGAAATTCTGACTCGAAGTGGTGTGGAGGCCCCGCTACCACCGAATCTGCATTCTCGGTGCCGCTGCTCCACCTACTGCTTGTGGCATGGTCTGAGCTGGTGGAAGCAAGACTTTCGGAAAGGTCGTTTGAGGGGTCTGGGTTGTAGGCTTCGGCGGTTTCGGCTGGGTTTTCAACAGCCACCCCTCAGCATAAGCATCCCTTGCAACTGCGCTGCCAGCCGATCGCGTTACGGGTCGTTTTCCAGGGTCGCTGTGCATGGCACGCACGGAATTCTCATGCTACGCCTCCAACAAGAAGTACTTGTTTGCCTCACAGGACCCAGGGCCGTACCCTGAACACCATAGTACTGTAGATTAGAGGCCCTTCTACACGGTTTGGTCTACTTTCCCGAGGCAAGAGAGATGAGCATGGCTCAGCGCGCGGCTTGCGGAATGAGCTCCCGACTGGGAGCCTTCCTCTAGCTCCCACCATGCGCTGAAAAGGGACACCCCTAAACCCTAAACCCTAAATACCCCAAACCCTAAACCCTATAAACCCTATAAACCCTAAACCCTAAATACCCTAAACCCTAAATCCTAAACCCTAAACCCTAAACCCTAAACCGGGTTTGAGCGGTTGAGGGAGGCCCTTGGGCCTTGCCTGCCAAGGAGCGGGATCAAGACTGGCGCTGTAGGCTTGAGGAGCATGACTGAGTTTAGGGTTTAGGGTTTAGGGTTTAGGGTTTAGGGTTTAGGACTGAGCCAAGCCTTCAACCCTAAACCCATGAAAACCCGAAACCCGAAACCCTCATATCGGGGCCTTAATGATTACCTATACTATTTTGGGGCTCCATATTATGTTTATAGTATAATGGGCCCCAAAACCCTATTCTAATTATTAAGGCCCCGTTTTTTGCACCCGAAACCCTCAACCCTAAGGACCCGAAGCCCATGAAGCTCGAACTCTAAACCCTGAATCCGACCCGACCCCTCTCAGTCTCCGCGGCTTCCTCGGTCTTCAAAGCCTCGACGACCGTAGCTTTAGGGGTTTAGGGTTTAGGGTTTAGGGTCTGAAGCAACGGGCCGCCTTGACCAAAAAGGAGCGTGCAATCTGGTGATCGCTGGTTTCTGCAAGATCAGAGCTGCCGTGCGCTGTGCCTCAAACACTGGAGGGGGGCGGGGGGGCGGGGGGGGGGCCTCATAGGGGCCTGAGTGACATCAGAGCAGGCTACTGCACGACAACTTCATGGGAAGTTTATGAAGGAATCTTTATATCACGAGCTACGTGAACGGGGTGTAATTAGCCTAAACCAAACCTCCCCGAACCACATCGCACTGCTACAGTCAGCCCTTTTCGGGGCGTTGTCGGTTCCCGGGTTTTCGTTGCTTTAGGAGACCTTAAATCCCTAAGCCCCGGCCTTCATCAAGTTAAGGAACAAGCACGACTAATTACATGTGGAGGTCAGGGAAGTAACGTGAAGGTCGGAACATTTGCTGAGAACAGTACCGAATGTGTCCTTATGATCCCCATGTTGCCATACTATGAGAGGCACTCCCCCCCAAAAAGAATATGTTCGCAATTTTCAGGTCCCTAAATTTTCCTTCAATCCGATACCCCACTTCTCTCCGGTCTGGATCGTGCGTGTGGCTCCAGGATCACGAATCTCCGCATCGGCGCCCCAACCAAAACCGGCCTCAGGAGCTGAACGCCCTGGTATTTAAGCCCCAGATCCCTAAACCCTAAAACCCTTATCTTAGGAGCCCAGTAGGTAAACTTTGAACTTTTTGGTATATTAAACCCCCTACTAAAAGAAAAGTTTAAACTTTTTTGGGCCAGGGTACTGGGCTTCAAGGCCTTGGTATCTAAGCCCCAGATCTCTACCATCTTGATCTCTGCGAAGTCCGGATTCTCTGAATCGTCGAAGTGTCGCTCCCTGAAGCTATCAACCACCCCTAGGCCCTAAGGCCCTAAGCCCTTTCACCCTAAACTTTAGGGTTTAGGGTTTAAGGTCCTAAGCCATATAAGCTACGACCCTCAACCTTCAAGGCGGTCGACTGCAACTAGACCAGCCCCCGCCCGTTCCCATAGACCCTTTGTTGTGAAAAAGCAGACCCTCCCTAGATAAGGCGGTTCTGGGGATCCTGAAGTTAACCCTCAAAAAGATGAGTGGTTGTCAAATTTAAGGTCCCTTTTTGGGTCCTTATTATAATACGGCACCTATTATTTAGGGTACCCCAAAAGGGACCATAATTTTGACAACTACCCAGATGTGGTTCATGTGCCAGTGGTAAGCCCCACATGAACTTTTGAAGCCCTACACCCTACTTGTCGCCTGATTCTTGGTCTCACCGCCCTGACACCCCAACCCTAAACCGGACACTCCGCACAGTCCGCCACTGTGGCCATGGATCCGGGTCAGCAGAAATTTCGGGCCTTCTGGGTTTGCCAGGAGGACGGCCTCGCGCAGCTTTAGGGCTTTCGGGGGTTTAGGAATTAAGGAGGGCTATTATCCGGGCTTCTGTATAGGGTATCACAGGGTACTGTAAAGAAGTAGTCCAGTGGTCGGAATACTAAATTGCAGTATATGCGATTTATGGAAATCCAGTGACTACATATTCGATTTTAGAATGATAGTACGAAGGACCTCAGCCCTTTTGATAATAATCGTCTATAGGTGTTGTTTGTACTGATTCTCGAAAGGTTCCCATAGGAAATGCAAAGGATTCTAGCTTGGATACCAAAGGGCTGGTGAGCGCCGTCTTGCTTTTGGGGTTGAGGTGTTCCCAAGTCCGGATGCAAAACGGGTTGAGGATTGTGGGATGTATGCTCCAAGCACGGACTTGAAAACGGAAATGGACGGTATTTTTAATGCAAGACAGACATGACCATGATAGTACACTTTCGTGAATCAAAGACTTAGCCGTAGCCTCCATCGTAGTTCAATTCTGTAAATGTAAGCTTGGCTAGACCAAGAAAAGGAACTACAACGGATACTATAGGCCGTATGGCGTGATCAGAATCTAGAGAATTTTGAGAGTTGCATCATGCTTTTTTTGCCCACATCTGTGGCAGACATCCTGTGGTGTAGTAGTGTAGTCTCGCACGAGCACCGTTGACAGCGGGGCGCGTGCTTCAGGGCTGTAGGGTTCCAGCCAACCCCTATTTGACCTAAGCCTTGGATACTGCCCCCAGGGCCCCCACTCAGTAACAGTTCAGGCTTTATTATAAGTCTTATTGAAGTTGAATAATACTTATACTAAAGCCATAGAAGGTCCTTAGTAATAGCCTTACTACAGACTGTTACTGTATGGGGACAGTACTCAACCTATGCTGACAAGATTCGGCTCTGTTTGTTTGAATGGGCACTTCGCTTGTAGATTGAACTGTTTTTTCAGCTGGCACCATTTGAACAAGTTCCTGCAAACTCGCTGCCCCCAAATCCGAAATGCAGGTTTCGAGCACATAGGTGGCCCGACCCTGTCTTCGGGGTCCGTATAATGATGATCTGATATTTGTTAAGTTAAAGTATTAAGTATTGTATCGGGGACCCCCAGGTTTGTCAACATGCCAAAAGGCTCAGCCAAACTTCACCAGCAGCCCAGTAGTCATTGAATCCCGAAGTCTTGCATGTCGAGGTGCTGCGCAAAAGAGTTTAGGTTGGGGCTTAAGGCTTAGAGTCCTGGATGCAAAAGGGGTTTGGGCTTGAGACGGTTTAAGGTCTTTTTCAGGTTTGGGATTGATTTAGGGTTCAGGGTTGCAGTTAGGACCCAAACTCTCGAACCCAGTGCGGTAAACACCGACTAGAAAAAGCTTAGGGTGTGCCGCGGGCTACGCTTTCCGAGGATGCCTCAGCTGGCGTGCCGGCGGGGAGCACGGTTTGGTCTTGTGGACATGGGGGTTTGCTTTATAGGGTTTATGTAGGGGTTTAGGGTTAGGGATTAGATTGTTGTGGGCATGGGGTTTAGGGTTAGGGGTTTAGGGCCTTGTGGGATTATTACGATTTTTTGTGCAAACGAGGTTGCGGGTTTTGGTCTGGTGTACAGCACCTGTTTATCGGAATTGAGGGTTTCGATTGTTGTTTGTTCTGGTTTCGTCTAGTTGGTGCTAGATATATGGAGCCTTACCGGCCTAGGGTTATACTCTAAACCCTACAATCCTAAACCCTAAACCCTATACGGTATTTTTCTAAACCTTATGCCCAAATTCGGCCTCGACCCTGAGCCCTACACCCCACACCCTACTTCGAGGATCATGGGACTTAGCACGTAAGGTCATAAGTAGGGTATCAATATCTTGGGTTTAGGGTTTAGGGCACTATTCTGATTCTTTCGGCCCCAATATTACCTCTCAGACCCGGAAACATGACCAGGTCCGATTGGTCGGGGAGAGCGACTTTGCGACCTTCTCGGCTACCGAGGAGAGAAGAGTTCGGTTGCGCCCACAGTCATGGGAAATCTCGCTTCTAGCTTCAACTAGCTAGCATGATCTAGACCCTGTATACCTAGCAACTGAGTGGATACACTTTACACCTTTTGGGAGAATATTACCCACTATCAAACTGAAAGTGTATGCTTTTGGGGGCTTATGAACTCAGCAACTCAGTATAATCAACTTCTCATTTTGCAGTCTGACGAAGCATACTTATACTTACCCTGGCATATCTCCAGAGATGCCTTTGACATGAGTTTTAACCCACACATACCTTTCACACTTCACTTAAATTCCGAACCGAAACCCTGACCTTCGCCAACTCCTTAAGGCCCAGAAATCGTAAACTTCACTCTCGAAGTTTCCTCAGTTCTACTCCAACCCCCCATGTAGCCTAGAACCGGGAAACCTCCGACAGGAGGTGCACGTGGAGTTGGATCGCAAGGTGGGCTTGGAGACCTAAACCCTAAACCCTATATCTATATACATATATATATATATGTATATCACATATATATATATATATAGAGAGAGAGATAGCTATTACATAAATATGAAGATATATAACAACTGCAAAGAAGCATGGAACCGCGTGTCCCAGACCTTCTGCGTCGGTCATACGGCTTTCATCAGGTTTTGCCTGGTTGGCGCAGATAGGTTTAGTACGGTTTTCCAGGGTTGTGTTGGTTGGGACTTGGGTTTCGGAAAGTTCCCGCAGACGAAAAAGCGTATATCATGATTTTATGGTTTTACTGTGGGTTTTTGTTGGGATGTTCGTCTTGATCAGATAGGCTTTTCGGCTACAGGTAGACCTTCAAGCCGCAAACCCGACACCATGTCTGAACTGGGAAAACCCCAGCTGTGGACAGCCTTAGACCATAGTGTATCGAATCTCAGCATGGAGTTATTTTGCAAGTTATACAATACAATAACATATGGGTAGTTTTCTTAATCAGGGTCCCTTTGGGGGTCCTTTTCATAAGGGTGCCGTACTATATTGGGGACCCATAAAAAGGGACCCTAATTTAGAGAACTACCCATATGTAGGCCTCCAGCCGCTGCCTGTGTCCTTGTCTGGAAGTACCGCGTTCGAAGTGGAGAACCCCGCTGCTCGAAGAACTCGAGGGCTTGACGGGAATATTAGCTACAAAGGTTGTAGGTGTTGTGGGGCTTATAGGGTTACCCTAAACCCTAAACCCTAAACTCTAAACCCGAAACCCTAACCCTAAACCCTATACCCTCAAGGGTTACTATCAGGGTGTCTATAAGGAAGAACTCTTCCCAGTAGGGCTTCCTCGGCTACCTCCGCAGGGAAGAGCCGAGAAGACTCCCTATGCCGGAGAGCCCACCCTCCACCACCAAGCCCTAGTAAACCTGAACCTTAAGGGTCCAAGTACCTAATAATCATATACTCTCCCTAATATTAAGCTAGAAAACTACTATCCGCAACCAAAGTACCTTATTATTGGGTCCTTTGGACTTTTAGGGGAATACCGAACCCTACAATAAGCCTTAATCGTACCCGCGCACCTTTACAGCACGCTTATCCGATGAATCCGAAAAGCTCTTTCGGTTCTATTGGTCTATTGACATACACGCCCTAAACCCTAAACCCTAAACCCTAAGCCAGGTGGGCGACGAATTGTGCGACGAGGCCGCCATGCTGTTTACCTTGAACGTTTGCAGCATCGAAGTGCAGGGAAGTACGGCCATCACCTTTATAAGGGTTTCCGAAAATAGGAGGTACCTTATGTGGGGGTCCTTATAATGAGGTTCTTATTATTTAGGGTACTATATTAGGGTCCCCTATTTTCGGAAGCCCCCTTATCATGCTGGTACAAGGATTTTCATTGGTGGCCAAGCCCGACTGAGTTGCCAGGACGTAGATCTTCGCAGCCTCCTCTCTGGGCGTGCAGCCCACCGCGCCACCCGCGCACGGCGCCGAGGGGATGGCTCTTTTCGGGTTTAGGGTTTGAGTTTGTTTGTGTTTAGGGGTGATTTCCGTACCGAGTTTCACGTGCTGTATGCGCCTCTGCAAGGGTTTCAATTTGTCTTCAGGGTGCATCTTTGTTGTTTGCCTGGTCTGCTTGGGATTCGGACATGCTCGGCTAAATATGGGACTTTCCAAAAATAGGGGGTACCTTATTTTGGGGTCCTTCTAATAAGGATTCTATTATTTAGGGTACTATATTAGGGTCCCCTATTTTCGGAAACCCCCATATTGGTGTGAAGGCCAGAGCGCCCACCGAACCCTAGAGTTCAGCAAAGCAGGGAATCTTCCAAAATCCGGGACCCCTCAACATGGGCCCGTTAACTTTGTCATAGTTGGGTAACATTTTACATGTTTAAGGGTACTTAAACCCAATAAGGAATATAAATTTAAGTTTTTAATGCTACCCCCAACCATGAACTAGTTAAAGAGTGTGATGTTTAAAAAGGCCTCCCAGATCAGGGTGTGGGGTTTTCTGTTTAGGGACATGGCTCCAGCACCCTAGAGCTGCCCCCACCTTAGGGATCCTCTGTACTGTTCCGGGGGATACTTTCCGAAATCATGATTATGATTATGACTCCTACATTCTACTATAACTAACTTAGGACCCTCTGGGCAAAGGCTTGGCCGAGTTTGGGGAGAGTTTAGCATATAAAATAGCATGTTTATGAACGCAATGTGGGGGCAGGGTTATCCTGCTAATTCCTCCGACCTGTATATTGCACCCTGCCACTAGGCATTGAAGTTAGAGGCCGTTACTGTATCCTAACACTGAACGCCCATCCTCTTCGGTTTTTGCCTGCAGTCCTCTATCGGCAGCACTGGGGATTCGCCCGTTTCTGACGAATTACCCTCCCGCTCATAGGCGTGCACAAAATCACGGAGCCCAAGACACCGCAACCTCCTGAAACTAAGCAGTAGAATCCGCAATCCCTGAAGGTTACATCCAGTCGCGAAAAGAAATGCCGGCGCACTCTAAGGTGCGCCTGACAAGCCACCGGCTCATATGGAGAGCGACAGCGCACAACTGCCGCTGGGCTTCATGCTGGCACGACCTGTCTAACCACATGATACTTTGATGGAAGTGGCCTTGGATGCTCTATGTATCTGTGAACCTTCGAGCGTCATGATGGCAACCGAAAGACCGAAGACGTACAAGCGCAGCAATTCCAAAGCCCTATATCGTTTACGGAAGCCCAGACGACGCCCGCTACACAACTGACACGGGGCTCACGTCGAGGGCGGAGGGTGGGCTTCAGGGTTTCGGGTTGGGGGGTTTGATGAAGCCATTCACTTGGAATGCAGACGCCGCTGTGGATTTCTCCACGAGGCTCTGTGTTTGTCCGATTTCGAAGTTTAATGAGGATGTTCGAAGTTGATGTTTTGGTGAAGCCTCCGGTGGTTTCATTGGGTTTGCTGGCATATCGCGTTTCTGGTAGTTGAAAATCGGGCTCTTCTCGAGGAGCCTGCAATGTCAGAGGGCAGGTTGCAGACTGCATGTAGCACTCTTTCCCAAGCTCATGTAAGTCTATCCTCGCTTCGTTCTGTGCTGAATGGATGAGTAGTTGGCTCAAGCCTTCGGGTTTCAGGGACATGGAAGCACTTAAGACTTAGACCTGCAACCCTAAACCTTGGGGGGCGGTCCTAAACCAAAAGCCCTGAACCGAAACCCTCAAAAGCCCTCAAACCTTAAACCCCCAAGGCCCTAAACCCTAAACCCTAAACCTCAAACTTGAAGTTAAGGCTGGCTCGCCCTCCGCTTAGACGAGGCCCTCCTCGGTGTCTCAGCGGAGCCACACTCGTACCAAGGTTCTGAATAGCTAGTTCATAAGGCCCCCTTTACGGATTGTATAGGGTTTAGGGTTTTGGGGGGTTGAAGGTTTCGGATGTAGGTTTGGTGTAGATTTGAATCCGAATTTCCTAGGCTTGCTTCAAGGGTATGTGGGCATTTAGGGTTTGTGACATATGGGTCTGAATCAAGTTTGAGTGGGGCTTCTGATATGTTATCTATAGAATAGGCTTTTGCAAGGGAGTTTTGTAGGGGGATTCATACGGCGTGCAAACCTTAATGCTTGCAAAAGCTGTTTGAAGCAATAGAACGGGTATGATGAGGGTTCCTTCAATCAAGGGTTCTGGGTCCTGGGTTCTGTCAAGGTTTCGTCAGGGTTTACGTAGTTTCCCGTTGTCGTCGTCCCTATAACACGAGATAGCGCTGTTATCCACCGTTATTCAGAAATTTATAGTTACGGATCCGCGATGCAGTTTTGGCATAAGACTTCACAAAAAAACCGGAGTCTAACAATTCAGGCCCCTACGGTAGGGCGTGCGGCTGAGGGCTCAGGGTCTGAGGGTTTTCAGGTTTTAGGTTGGAGGGAGTGTGAGAGCGCGCGAGAGAGAGAGAG
>CAJNDV010000381.1:76821-109148 GCA_905221635.1 Symbiodinium sp. CCMP2456
TGCTGAAAGTAAAGCGGCTGTGCCCCCGGGCAGATCCATGGAGTCCCGAAGCAAAAAACTATGGCGACGGCTGCTACAATTAGAAGCTGGAACAGATGTGAGCAAGGCTGGTGTTTTTACACGAGTCCGACCTTCCATTGTAAGTTTGCGAAGCCCATGGACCTGGAACTCACAGCCCAGGTACATCAAAGGTTCGACCGAAGCGATGACAGATCAGCTGATCAAGACGCTCTGTTTGCAAGCAGGTCTGGTGCAGGGTGGGAGGAGTGGGGAGAGTCTGTGCATGCGTATATCGGTAATACCAGGACCGTTTTCAGTTTGTAAATTGGTACGTATGTATTGCCGTCAGGGCTTCCCAGACGTTTACTATTTTTCCGTAAGTGAGCGAACAGTACCCATAGTCTTTGATTCCGTTTCAACTTTTGGTCGACCAGTTATCAATCGTATATGGGATCCTATCCACAAAAAGCTGGCTAGCAAAAAACAAGGAAAGAGAATGGATACTATAGGAACACCATGGAACACCCGAAGGGTCTAAGTACCTAACTATCATATGCTGTCCCAATTTTTGACTACTACCCGTGACCGAAATATACTTTTTTTGGCCCTTTTAGCTACTATCCGCAACCAAAGTACCTTATTATTGAGTCCTTTGCAGCCTTAGGTACATGGTCAAGACACCAGACCATTATTAGAGGGCTTCTTTCACGGCGCCCCAAAGACTTTGCTCTGCTTTTCAGGGTTAGCGTTTGGGGGGTTAGGGGTTTAGGGCTTGGGATGCTTGGGGGGGTTTAGCGTTTGGGATGATTTCGGGGTTTTGGGCTTGGGGCTTAGGCGCTTAGGGCTTGGGATGATTTGGGGGTTTAGGGTTTCGGGTTGGGGGCTTTAGGGGTTTAGGGCTTGGGATGTTTTGCGGGTTTGGGGGTTTAGGGGTTATAGGGTTTAATCAGAGTAGAACCCGCGCTTCCGACGTCCGAGTCCCGAAGATAGAACTTGGAGCCTGCTCCTGAGGAATTGAGCAGGACGTTGTAACATCTTTCGGGAAACGCTAGGATTCAGCGCACCTAAGGGACCATAGAAGGAGATCATATAACGAGCCCCCCCAAAAAAAGTAGGTTTCTTAGGGTCCCCAGATCTGCTTCCCCTTTCTTGTAACCCCTGCAGCTTTTCAGGCAGCGCGACTCAGTCAGCAGGGTAGGGTGGGTAGCGAGAAAACAAAGCCTCAAGCCTAATCCCTCAGCTCTCAGAAGCTGCTTAGCAGAGGGAACCGGTGCTAAAAAGCACAGCACCAGGACTTCAAAAATCAGAAAAAGCGATGGAGCTTAAGTCCAAAACAAGGGTCAACCAAATTGCGAATTCCGATGCCACCTTTTCAAAAACAGGCGCCAACCTCCCAATCTCAATCTGTAGCCGTCTAGCCCAGGGACGCACAGCGTGCCTTAGCAGCCGCCAGCTGGAAAGCTGGCTCCTTCGAGGCCTCGTCATATCCTGTTGGATTTCGGTGGTTTCTTTGGAGGATTTTGGTGGCTTTGTGGGCTTTGGGGCCGTTCGGGCTAGGGCCGGGTCAGCTGTTCCAAAAGAGAAGCACGAGGATGTGTGACTTGCCCAAGGATTCAGACAGTCCCTCGGCCAATGCGCGGTTGCATTTATTTTGAGATTTTGGCACAGCCTCCTCTGCCGCAGGATTTCAATCAACAAACCCTAGGCCTCGATGCCTATAGCCCCTGAGCCAAAAGTCCTACACCCTACCCATAGGCCCCATAGTGGTTCCTTTTTGGGGTTCATGTTTAGAATCCTATAAGGTAGTCCCAAAAAGGAACTACTATGTGGTGTATGGGTAATCATGCAACTTGGATTCGCGGCCGACACCCCACGTACCGCAAGCCCAACTCCAAATCCCGGAAGTGATTGCCGCCATGGTGTGGTTGGCCATCACTGCAGACTCCTGGGACTCTGTTTGGAAGGCAGGAGCGTGGCTGTGTTTGGCATGCGGGGCTCGATCATCAAGACAATTTTCAGAGTTTAGGGTTTAGGGCCTCCGACAGGCGTTCTTGCTTGCAAGCCTGCAGCAAAAAGGGCCACCGACAGCAACAGCAGCAACAAACAACACGACCAGCACCACCATCTCGCTGCTTCGACAGTCGTGGTTTGAAAATGTTGCGCTTGGATTGTCTTCTGCTTATCACCTGCCTAACGGTTTACCGTCTTGGGTTTCTTAAGCCCCAATCTCAGCACCTTATGTGCCGTTGGAGGCAAAGACTCTTTATTTGCGCGGTGGGGGTGTCTAGGCCGTAGGACCCTGATACGGTCAGCAGCTTGCAACCCGAAAATCGCCTAGACAGTTATGACTTGGCGCGTCCTAGGTCGAGGCCAATTGAGCAGAAAATCTTCCCCGAAGCCCTTTCCCGTTCGGTTTGAGGTCTGGGTCTTCCCAGATGTGATGTTTCTTACAGGTCAAGCGTCAGCTGGAGGAGCTTGGCATTGCTGCGTCGGGCTCGGCCCTTTGGCAAGATCTTGGGTCTGGGAGACCACATCCGTACTCTTGCTTTCCCTTTATATAGCAGGATCGGGCTTGGGGTTGGGAGTTTAGGATTTCGGCTGTAGGGTTTTGCGTGGGAGTTCCGGTCCCTACTATCCACTCTGGCTATCGCCAAGCATGCCATGAATGCCTCAAGTGTTGTCTCAGGTGTCCATCCACGGCGATGGCAAGATCTTCCTCGAGACCTCCATGGAGGTCGGTTCCGAAGCTGAAATGCCCAATCCCGAGTGAGTTAGCAGCCGCAACTCCCGATTCTTGCTTCAGAGGATCGAGAGCAAAGTTGCTAGGATGCCCGAACGTGGGTGTTGCACTTAAGCATTGATTTCAACCTTCCAAACTTCGCAGTTCCAAGCATTATAGGAAGGTGTGCTAAGGTACAACCCCCATTCTGGGGCCAATGCATTTGGTGAGCTTTATGTCAACTTGTAGAGGCATGGACATGTAGTAACTTGGTAACATGATGCGTGATGAGCTCCTGAGTACAAGTTGTAGTAGGAGCCTGACGTATTCATTCAGGATTCCATAATTATCCATGAGTTACCCTAACCCCCCAGGTACCTACTATATAGGGTACTAGAGCCCCTAGGGCCCTATATAGTAGGTACCTGGAGGGTTAGGGTTAGTTTGACTAACCTCTTCGCATCCGACCACACGGGCCGACTAGCTTCTCCGGCAGATACTTCTGGAGCGCGTTGTCTGCCTGTCCATGGTGGAAAGAGTCTTCCTTTGCCACCTGGCTCTCAGAGGTACTGGGAGTTGCAGTAGCACTAGCAGTAGCAGGAGCAGCAGGAACAGGAGCAGGAGGAGTAGGGGTAGGAACAGGAAAAGGAGAAGGAGTTGGAGTAGGGGTAGGAGTCGGAGTAGGATTAGGAGGCAGTTGCAATTGCTGTTGCAGCAGCTTAAGCAGCAGTAGCGGCAGCAGCAGCAGTAGCATTCAGGCCGAGTCCCTCTTAGATCCTTCTGGTGGTGTCCTGAGCAAGATAGCTGCGGACCCGTGGCTTCCAACAGCCCACAAACGACTTGTTAAATTTGCACTGGTGAGCCTTATTGAATCGGCCACATTGTGGGAACCTGTGCATCAAGAAGCGTATTCAACGTAGTGAGCTTTCCATCCTTCGTCGCCCAATGATTGACCGAACAACTCAACTCCAAGACGCCCGAACACGGCGGTGTAGAGCACTGGGCTTACAAGGTCTTGTGCTTGTCCTTGTGATTTGACCTCTCATTCGCTCAGCAAGAGCACTTAGGTGTTCATCGGGAAGGCCTGCACGAGGAGCATGCCATCTGCCACCAGGGTCCCAACTACAAACTTCTGCAGGACGGGACGGCCGAAGCCACAGCGCCGAATTTGAACTGTTCCCAGCTGTGACTAAGGAGCAGTTGGAGGGGACCCATGCCCGCGTGTCCTGCATTGCATGCGTTCTCAGAATCGGAATCCTATGCCGCAGTCCCAGCCGGGGGAATGTTAAGAGAGCGCAGGACCTTCTATTTGCTCCCAAGTACTTACATCAAGCACACCTCCCGCGTTGAAGGCCATCCCGCAGTGAACCAGAATCGACAGGAGGAATTGGCCTTGACCTTCCATATCCATCTATGAACTTATAATTTGCGATATGTGAAAATGGTCTATCCATGCCCCAGATGCGTTGAAGCAAGTTTGCTGGGTGGGGCGTAATGATGTTTGTATGGCGTGAGGCTTGCATAAGCCATGTTCACCTGAAGCATTCTAGAACCTACTGCAACCAACCTCCCCGATGCATTGCTCGCGGGGACAGGAGTGGATCTATGCCATCGACTGGCGGGAAGTCTTTCGTGTGATTGATGTCATTCATGGAGGCCATCGCCCAGAAACCTGGCTCCTTGCCTGGCCAGTCGAACGGTTCGAATTTGGCGGTTCTGGCTTCAGAGAGATCGGGTGTGGGAGCCTCAGGGCAGGTAGGAGGGCATGTAAGGCGGCTCCAGGCTCTCAGGCCCCAAACTGTCCATCTGCAAGTTTGCAGGAAGACGGGTTGCTGGAACCCGTCACAAGGCTCCTGGCAAACCGAATCCAGCACATGCAGAAGTCTAGTCAAGCATGCCTGAAGCCCCCCTCTAGACGCGATGTCAGGATGCTGGACTCCAAGCGCCATGGCGCGAAAGGCTCTCCCATGCGAGCCTTCGATCGCCTCGAGATGCAGCAGAAGGCTTGGCGGTTTTCCGCCGCACAGGCAACTCCCAAGAAATCCTGCAACGGAACGTGATCCCAACGAACAACTAACTAACTAACTGACTAACTAACTAAACTAACTAACTAACTAACTAACTAACTAACTAACTAACTAACTAACTAACTTTGTTCTGGTGCCGGCAGCCCCCAAATTGATAGGGTCCCAACGAACACCCAGGAATCACATGTCCGATCGACAGGATGGCATTTAGCGAACAGTGGGTCAGCTCTGCTCACAGCTACTGTACGAGGGCGAACGGCAATAGGATAGGGCTTTGGACCTATGGGTAGTTGTCAAAATGATCGCCCCTTTTACGGTACCCTAAATAATAGGTGCCGTTTTATAATCAGGACCCAAAAAGGGACCATAATTTTGACAACCACCCATATTACAAACTGCCAGGCTGGCCGACCCTTCTCGAAATTCGAGTCATTGAGGCTTCCATTTCAGGGTCTACAGTTTGGACTTCCAGGTTCTCGGGTTCGAGGAGTGCGGTTTCGGTGGGTCTCTCGACGTCTCCATGAAATCCAAAGCCTCAGGCCTTGAACTACCAAGCAGGCAGGGCAAGCAAGAAATCGATCAGCAGCGGATAAGACATGGCGATAGATGCTGATATCCCTCCCAGGTGGGTTTCTCTACACATTAGATTCGGCCCACAGATGCAATTAGGGTGTGTTCCAGCGCCAGCAGGTGCGTGACGTGCTTCATGAGGTCCTGTCCGCCTATGGTCTTTTGGCATAATTTGGGCTTGGATCCACTGGGGGTCTTTCAGGCGACCTGCGGCTGAGATCTTGGGCATCGGTACAGACTTGAGCCACAGTTGGAGTCTTGGGGTGCTCAACGTAACATGCTGAGCCTTAAGCCGAAAGTCTAAACCGCATAATCTCTAAACAGTAAGCAGTTAGTGTACGTTTTCAAAGTTTATGGAAACTTTCGGTGAATCCAATGACCTGTTGTATTGAAGGATGAACCTTCTAATACGTACAGGATAAGTTAACCTTAAACACTAACCCGTAAATATTACTAAACCGCCTGTTGGGTTGCTAGCTGCATGTTAAAAGACTTCTCAACAACACATTGCTGTTTACTGTAGTGATGTGCGTGTTTCAGAAAATCAGCGAAAGGTCGCTGTTTTAACCCTATAAGCCCTAAACTCTAAAACCCGACACCCTAAACCCTAAACTCCGTGATCTGTGATCAGCATATAGACGCTTACCCGCTTAACCCTAAGCCACAATAGTCGACTTGACATTAAACCCATACCCTGTAAACATGAGCCTAAAGCGACAAGAAACAAACAAGCAAATGTGCAAGACTGTGTGGTTCCCTTGGAAGGAACCCAAAAAACCCTTTTAAAGGAACTCTGAAACCACCTGAAAGGTACTTTCAAAACCCCTTCAAAGGAACCCTGAAACCCTTTTAAAGGAACCCTGAAACCCCTTTTCCAGGAACCCTAAACCCCCTTCAAGGAACAAGGAACCCTGAAACCCCTTTAAAGGAACCCTGAAACCCCTTTTTAAAGGAATTCTGAAACCCATTTAAAGGAACCCTGAAATCATTTTTAGCGGAACTCTGAAGACCCCTTGAAAGGAACCCTCCAAGACCACCCGTTTAAAGGAACCCTAAAACCTTTTAAGGAACCCCTGAAACCCCTTTTAAAGGAACCCTCAAAACACCTTAAAGGGCTTCAAAACCCCTTTTAAAGGAACCCTGAAGCCCCTCCCTAAACCCTAAACCCCTTTCCACGGAACCCTGAAACCCCTTTTGAAGGAACCCTGAAACCCCTCCCTAAACCCTAAACCCCTAAACCCTAAACCCTAAACCCTAAACCCCTAAACCCTAAACCCTGAACCCCTTTTTTTAGGAACCCTGAAACCTTGAGGTTGCTCTCACCATCCCTACAACGCCGGCCTGATGGTCTACGCCTCTCGGACCGCAATGTAGGGGCCTAAATGGTTACCTCTACTATTTTGGGGGCCTCCTTATTATAATCATAGTATAGTGGGTCCCAAAACCCTATTCTAAGTATTTCGGCCCCTATACTAGGTTCCTGCGATGGCCGTTGCGTTTTCAGTGATGCAGACCGGCCCACTAGAGTAGGTGACTGGGTTTTGAGTAGCGTCAGGTATTTTCCGGAACTCTATGCCCTCAACCCTGAATAAAGGCTTGCAGGTTGAGGACGTAGGGTTTGTTGGAATCGGAACCCGAATCTCTGTTACACCCTCAACGAGGTCTTCTTGAGTGCTTCACTCGCCTTCGTCGGCGTACCCATCCTCCATCGGCGTGTGGCTTTGTCCATGTTAGGGATTTGTTTTTTTTGTGTTTGGGTTTCCTTATAAATTGAAAGCGAACCCACAACATTGTGCTTTTTGTGGTTTGGGCATAGGACTCTTCGGGCGAAGCGGAGCCCTTAAACACAACAAGTGTTTTGCTTTCCTCTGTAAGACAGAGCCAGGTGAAGCAGGGCTACTTCCCCCACAAAGGCTTGCACCACAGCCTGCCGGACTGCAGCATCACTATCTTTTTGCTTGCTTTTTTTGCGTGTGTGTTGGTGGCCGGGATGTCTTTGGTTCTTACTCCTAAACTGTCCTAAACACTAAACCCTACTCTTGTCCGTGAGGGTCCTCTGAGGATTCGACGCTCCTCAACCAAAGACCTTGGAAGCCTTCAAAGCCCAAAGTCTTCATGCCCCCAACCTGTAAATAAGACTCTGTAACCGTTAAAGCCAGTCAAAGCCACGAATCCTAAAGACAGAAAATACGAACAACAAAAAACAAATATGTATATATATATATATATTTATACATACATACATATAAATAACCTATGCCCATAATTTCTTGTAAGTTATGAAACAGTACATAGCATGAGAGATAGCCAGACCATGCTACATCGAACCGATCTAACCAGCATAAAGCAGCCTGGCCAAGAAGGTCTATGAGCTTCGGCTGCAAATGGTGGGGGGGTTCAGAATTTTAGTCTGAGGCTGTTTTGGTTCGATGTTGTGCTGTTATATTAGGGATCCTACTATAATATTTTAAGGTATATTCCTTAATTAAGGGATATACCCTAAATCATATTAGGGATCCTATTTTTGGTGGCCAGTATGCAAAGTATAGGTCTAAGACTTTGGGAGGCTTGGCCGCGGCTGTAGGATTCGAGGCTTTGGGTCCAGGGTTTTGGGTTTGGGGTTTCAGGGGGCTCGGGGATTGAAAGTCCAATGTTTGGGGCTTTTCGGCTGCAGGGTTGCGGGCAACCAGGCCTCAAGGCACGCGGATAGGCCCCTGATAAACCAAAGGCTATGAACGGCAGTATCGGTTCGGTCCAATGTCGCCCAGATTCACAGCATGTGCATTTTGGGAACGGGGTCGTGGGTTTCGGGTTGCTTGCAGACGGCATGAGGGCTCCAGAAGCTCTAGAGCCGTTCCCCCGGTTTCATCAGCGCTAAAACCTAGGGAGCCTCGATAATGTGGGATGTCGAGAGCCGGTTCCCATATTAGCAAACAGTTTGAGGGATCTTCTAAACCAAGAGTGGGAGCGAGCTGGCATGTTGTTCTTTTCATTTGCCCCAAACCTAAGCCCCAAACTCATCAATTGGGAGATTAGAGATGATTCGAACATTCCGGGCTTTTTCATCCAAGCTGCGAAGCGATGCGAAGCAATGCGGGGCGACGCAATGACATTAGGGTTCAGGGTTTGGGGTTTAGGGTTGCGCAGTCAATCCAAGCCCGTGCTCAAAAAGGGTTGCGCAGTTGCCCTTTAACTCACGCTTACACTCAGCCTCCTTACTCAGGTATCCATTCTACCAACCCTCAGACCCTGAACGCTGGGAGCCCTTTGTAGCAACCCTGCAACCCTTACACCCTTGTAGTAACCCAAACCTTCACATATGCCTTGATGAAGGCTCATAGACCTTCAATCATATTTGTCAGATTAGGGATCCTACTATAACGTAGGGTATAATCCTCAATTGAGGGATATTCGAAGGCCCTTATAAAACCTAAACCTTAAACCCTGACTGCTTGAAGGTTGGGGCTTGGCATCCGTGGCACGCTTGCAGGCTGGACTTTCAGCATGACTCCATGAGGCTTTAGGGGTTCAGTGGTTTAGGGCAGTTTAGGGTGTAGGGGTTCGGTGGTTTAGGGCAGTTTAGGGTTTAGGGGTTCAGTGGTTTAGAGCAGTTTAGGGTTCAGGGTTTAGGGCAGCTTAGGGATTCAAGACTTCGGAACCATAAACCCGACACCCTAACCCCTGGTTGAAAGAAGGGTTTCCGAGCAGCTGAGAGCGGCTCCCAAGAACCCGTAAGCCGCCGTTATGTATGCAGGATCGCGAACTCGTCCTGGATCCCATGGCGGGCAAAGGCAAGCAACTCCTTTAAGGACACCACCTTGCGGTCGCTGAGGGTGTGCATGTTGTTCATTATTCATAACGGTTTGAAGGGTTCTACATGGGTGTGTGAACAGACTTGGAGACGTCTTCGTGTCATCATGCACCGCAATGCTTGGAGTCGTTGTGCTTTGCCTGGCATGTGTGGCACGAAACAGCACATCGTGCAAAGAACTCTTGGACAAGCTGATGCTTTGTTGTGGGTTCGGGTACTTCTAACCCTGCCAAGCACAAAGTCTAACAAGACGGCTGCAGGTCGATTGCCTGTGAGGGGCCTAGCTCGAACGCCGGAACGAGCCAGAGAGGTATCCTAATTGGGGAGTGTGGAGGTGTGGTCCTACTTGAGGCAGCTGCATGGAGCCTTGGCTGCAGGGTTTACAGGTTTGAGTGCTTGAGGGCAGGACTTAGGACAAGTCTGAGGCTCACGGCGTGGCTGCAAAAAAGAGGACAAGTATGACGACTGTCATTGCAGCCGATGTCAAACTTCATCAACCCATCCAGAGTCCAGGACCCGTCCCTGCGCATAGAGGCAAAGCGAACTAGCTCACGTGGAAGGCCACGACAGCATCATAACAATGAGCCCTCCTGGGGTTACAAGGTTTGTATTTCAGGGTCTAAAACCGAAAACCCTGAACTCTAAAGCCCTAACACCCTAAAACCCAAAACCCTAAAACGCTACACCCTAATCCCTAAAGCCCTAACACCCTAAAACCCTAAACCCTAAACCCCTGAGGCCCTGAAGAAGCCTTAGCTTTAGGGGTTCAAGGTGTTGGGTTTTGGAAGCTTCGGGGTTTTAGGTCTCGGGGGCCAAGACTTTCGAGTTGATCGCTGGCTTTGGGGCTTAGGTTCCCGGCTTTGTATCATGGGTTTAGACGTTACAGGGTTTAGGGTTTAGGGTTTAAGGTTTAGGGTTTAGGGTTTAGAGTTTATAGGGTTTAGGGTTTAAGGGCTCAGGGCGAGTACAAGGTACAAGGAGTGTGCGTCCCTTTTATTTGGGCTTCCAGGTGGCCACAGTGCCACTTCCTGGGCCTAGAACTGGTCAGCGAGCAGCTAGAATCTGGATTGCAATGTGGGGGTTTCCGAAAATAGGGGACCCTAATATAGTACCCTAAATAGTAGGATCCTTATTATAAGGACCCCTAATTAAGGTACCCCTTATTTTCGGAAACTCCCATGTGTGGGTCGTGGACTTTTTCGGGATTTGGATGTCGTGCTTTGAGGTGACCCTAAACCCTAAACCCCCGTGTGGACTCCACCTCCCGGCACTCGTCCGGCAACCTTTAATTAGAGCTGCGACTGAGTGTATGTTCGGCAAATCACACTCCGTGAAGTAGACCCACTATAGGGGCCTAAATAACTACCTATGCTATTGTGGGGGGGCTCCTTATGACAATTATAGTAGAATAAGCCCCAAAACCCCATTCCAATTATGAAGGCCCCGACATCACATGCTTTTGAGGTGCCCCAGGGCCTGGAAGAAGAAGAAGAAGTATTTGCTATTGCTGGTAGTAATTACAACACACCCAAGTACGATCCAAATGCCGCTCTAGTCATCGCTAAAGCCCTACTATTCGCTATGTAGCCTTTCGCTCAAGAGTTCAGGGCTTTCTCCATGCTCCAACTTCGATGAGGGCTTGTTGCAAAAGTACCTAAGCCCTACAACGTTGGGCCTCTTGCCTGAATCCGCGCCTGCTTTTTCGACTGCCCGAGCCGAAATCCCAGACTGCCTACTGTAATTCCGGAACCCTAGGCACTGGGAGCAAAAGTCCACACACTCCACCCATCCACGCGAAGCCGGGGAAAGTTCATGGGAAGCTTTGGGGCTTCCGGGGAGTGCCCATGACCTCCCTTGCGATCGGGTCGGGACTTGAGGCCCTACCAAAGAGGTCGAGACTTTCTGCTATTACTGTTGATGATATAAATCCTGCATTACCTTAAGGTCCCTAGACTATGGACATACTGGTATATTATATATTCCTTATTATGGGTCATGTAGGATTTATATCATCAACCGTAGGGGTCACTTTCTTGTCATTAGTTCATAGTTGTAACTGCCGAAAACCTCCTTCTCATTCATATGGCGGCCCCAAGCCCATCTAAAAATCTATACTGTAAACCCCATTGCAACATCCTGCAACAGCCTTACAGCAGCGGATTTTTGTTAAGCAGACAAAGCATCGGTTCAGATCCCATGATCCACCGTACCTGGACCCCAAAAGTACGTAGAATCATGGCCTTTTATAGGTGTTGAGCCGTTATTTACCTACTTGTGAGGGTTTAGGTAAAGCTACTTCCCTGCTTCTTCTGCCTGCATCCACAGGTGTACTTGCTTCTGATTTCAGAGTGCTTTGGGTTCCAGTTCCATTCCTCAGCCAGAAAGCCACACTGCAACCTCAAGCCTGTTGTCTCTTAGCATTGACCATGAGGTACAGGCCATGGAAAACTTGCGCCACTTGCCAAATTTGGGCATCGACGGGTGGTCTGGGGCTACTTCGCGTGTGGGAGTTTCAGAATTAATGAGCAGAGCAGCAGAGCACTAATGTAGGACACTAAAAAGCACCCCTAGATAGGGTATGCCTATTCGGTAGCCCAAACATGAAGCCGTCATGAAGCCCTAAACAGCAAGCCCTCAGCCGTAAACCCTATTCCTTGGGGTTCTTGAATAGACTTGTGGAATATGCCCCAAAGCCTTGTTCCAAGTACCAAGCCCCATACTTCATAAATCCCCTCTAGTATCCCTACTGGATCCCAACAAAGCAACCCCTTCAGGGAGCCCTATATGTCATAGTACCCTTATAGTATTCGAGCCCTATATGTCATAGTACCCTTATAGTATTCGAGAGGATCCCTCTAAAGGAAGCCTCTCCAAGTGAGCCGATGCCAAAGCATGAAGATGGGGGTCTAAACAGTGACCAATACTACTTGGAGGTTTCTTTATTATGAGTTTTGGTAGAATGTACCCCAACACCCTATTCTAATCCTTTGAGGCCCCTACATTACCTAAGCCTCCCAAAGTCAGAAGCAAGTAAAATCATGGCCCAAGGCCTATCAAAAGGCTATTCTCCTACATACTTGTGGGGTCCCGGGTCCAGGCAGGGCCCCTGCATCTTTTTTCCTGGGGTCCCAGACTATCAAGGCAGTCCTGCTCCTTTTCGGGGGTTCTTGTTAAGGAGTTTAATTTAAGCTGCTATAAAAGGGACCTGAAGTAAATAATGTGGTTTCCTTATTATGGTAACTTACATGAAATCCCTAACAAGAACCCAGCTTCGGGGGCATTTTGGCTCTTGTTGAAAGAGCTGGTGGATGTGACTAATATCGGGGCCGTAAGGGTCTGAGCATGGCATAGTAAGTATAGTCTCGTGCGTGCGTAGCGCAGAAAGAAGGACCGCGAAGTATGGCATACAATAGTTCATGCATGTCATAGAACAGTTTAGCGCGCGAAAGAACAGACGAACAAATTAACATGAAGTAGAGTAGCATAGTGGCGTGCAGCATAGGAGAGTGTAGCATAGTAAGGTATAGTAGAGTAAAGTACAGCAATGTGTACGGTGCAGCGTGTATGGTGCATATTGAAAAGTGTATAGTGTACAGTACAGTGTAGTATAATATAGTATAGTCCAGCATCGTGTGTGATATGTGTAAGTGTGGATCGAGCCATCAGGGGATCGTATTGCAACCCTATGTTGTCCAACCAGTGTTCGTCTGAAATTCCATGCGAATTCGGACCAGTTGGTGAAAACACGTAAGAATTCATACTCCTTACTGTGGAGGCTTTCTTGCTATTCCCACAGACAGAGCCGCATGTCTGCCAAGCCTGGGAATCTTGCTGTTGAGCACCACCTTTCCTACCACGACAATCACGAAGGTCCACGATGATGTGCTGGTTTAAACTTGAGGCTTGAGGCAATTAGTTCTCTGCACTTCTATCGCCAGTGCCGGCTGTGTTTCAAAGGATGGTGGCCAGTGACGATGGAAACGCTCTGTGACTAGCATGTTGCGATGGTGACCTCCGTGGTGGTTCAGTGATGTTGAAAGGGATCACCACCTTCCTTCCGACCGTCGTTGTGTTGGGTTGCACTGCAGCTTCGGAATTGCATAAAACGTCTGTATGTGAATGCATGACTCAGGTTTTTGCACTCAAAAGTTTCGTTGTGAGGCTATGCCAATGAGCGAGGAGTGCTGCCATGTGGCCAGGCGAGGGACGCAATGTCTGGTTCTCAGGGCCCAACATAACAAAGCGAACTTAACGCCAGACCCTTCATAAGCTGGGTTCTTGTTAAGGGATTTAATTTAAGTTACCATAATAGGGATCTATAGTAAATAATAGGGTTTCCTTATTATGGTAACTTAAATTAAATCCCTTAACAAGAACCCAGTAAGCCATGAACCGTCCTCAAAGCTCCCAAAGCTCCAAATGAGGTCCAGACCTTCAAAACACTAAGCCTACTAAACCCGAAACCCAATCCCAAATCGAGAAGTGTACCGAAATCCAATCCCAAACCCTCGAAACCGCAAGCCCGCTACCCTAACCCTCCAAACACTGACCCCGAAACCCAAAACCCAACCACCCAAACCATCAAAAAACCCTAAACCCCCAAGATCCACACCCCGAAGCACTAAGCCCAACAATTCAAACAAAACCAAAACCCCGAAGCCAAGCCCTCAAAGCAGTAAAACCTAAACTCACATCCTAGAAACACTATAAAGCCCAACCTCGCACCGGGGACCATCAAAATACTTGATTTTACAGTAGGGTTTACCTCGACCCCAAAGAACCTACCTTATTGTTTAAGGACTTATAGAAGTTAATCATAAAAATAGGAGCCCTAAACAGGTAGGTTCTTAAGGGTCCAGGTAGGGTTTACCGGGGAAGGCCGTGGGTTTTGCTCGCGCCGACTGCCGGACGCTTCCGCTGGCGGCGAAGTGCGTGGACGTGGTGCTCTGGGAAGAACTGGGGAGTGGGTTTAGGTCTTTTGGGTTTGAGGGTTTACGGCTTTTGGGTTTGAAGGTTTAGGGCTTTTGGGGTTTCAGGGTTTAGGGCTTTGGGTTTAAGGGTGTAGGGCTTTTGGGTTTAAGGGTTTAGGGCTTTTGGGTTTAAGGGTTTAGGGCTTACATTCAGGCGATTGCAGAAAAGGGTTTAGGGTTTAGGGTGCACAAGGGTTTCAGGGTTTTAAGGTTTGTGGGGGTTTAGGGTTTCCGATTTAGGGCTTGGGCTTTTAGTGTGTCAATGGGTTACAGTCCAAACTGCTTACCCCGTGCAATGCACACAAAAAGAATAGCATTCAATTCCCAGTACTCCCCAGAGAAGATGGGACGACCGAAACCTGGTTAGGTAGAGCTGATTGTCCCGTGGGTGCTTATCAAGACCGAGTACGACTGCTGAGCTGAGGAGATTACAGGGCTGCAGGGGAGAATCATGATAGTTCCCTAAACCCTAAACCGTACAGATAGTCTACAGAAAGTTGAGGAGTTAAGCCGAAACCCCACCGAGCCTCGCTTAACATCCAAAATCGAGGCCCCAAAACCTCCAACCCCAAAGGTTGAAATCACGACGAAGCCGTATAGATTCCTTATAAACACTCTGAGCTACCAAAACCCGACTTTTTTGTAGGGTCCCCAAAAATTCCATATCAGGGTGCATAATTTAATCAGAACCTACAACAAAGTAGTTTATGGTAGTTGAAGGTACGAGCTTTCTAGGAAGCTTTCAAGAACCTGTATAAAGTCCTTATAGCGATCCTTCACATAGAAACCGAAACCCTAAACCCCAATCCTTGAAACCCTGGCTTTCTCAGATCCCCTCTGTGGGTAAGATTCGAAGTCCTGGGGTCCTGGACTCTCTGACCGAAACTGTGATTCCACGGCTTTACAGGGCCTCCAACATTCAGAGCTACAGGGTTTAGAGCTTTGTTTATCAATGATCTCGGTCAGAATCCGCCACAGCACACACCCCTCCCCTGTCGCGGGCTTTTCATATTTCGGTTATAGCACTTGCCAGAGCAGGTGCTGTGTGACTTGCCCTATGGTCGGCAGTATGGCACCGAAGAAGCCTGCTGGCTTGCAGATGCCTCCTGCACGTCCAGGGTTTAGGGTCCGGAGCTCCAGGTTTCAAGAATTAGTGGACCAGTGACATCATGACCAGGCCCTCTAAGATGTGGCACTCATTTTGACATAAGCCAGCCCGAAGGTCCAACATGTCGTTCAGCAGAGCGTACGATCTGAAGCCACTCCGCATGTATCAGGTAGATGCAATCCCTAAGCCCCTAAGCTCAACGTACACCTGCGAAACGCCTGGCAGCACACCCCACCCGATCCCAAGGCTCCGAAACCCTTATGCAACCCCCGAATATAGGGGCCTTTATAATAGAATAGGGTTTGGGATATATTGTTATACTATCCTTAAAATAAGGATTAAAAAAAAACCTTTTCTAATTATTCAGGCCCCTACATTATTTTAGCACCTCCCATCTAAGCCTGAAGCCTTCTTCGTTGGTTCTATCGGGACGCTTGTCCTGAGGCGGCTGTGGTTTTGTTGGGGTCAATACAGGGCCTTATTCATAATAGGGCTCTGGGGTAGATTCTACTTACTAGATGCATACTCAAGTATGAACCGTTAGGAATAATACTGATCGGTACTTGTTTGTTCTTGGACAGTCTGAACGCACCCAGGACAACCACTCGCTCTACGCGGCGGCTTTGAGAGAGCTGTCGCGCGTTCTCAGGGAGCCCCGGGGACGATTCTTGAAAGCAGGCGGAGATTTTCGTAGTCTCAAGATGCAGGAGTTTGATGTTGGATTGTATATCTGTTGGATCTACTCTACATGGCTTTAGAGAGTTCAGGGCTTGCTGTTGTTGCTCGGCTTGGGCTTGTGGTTGCTAATCTAATCTCTCTACATGTGAAGTCTGGAACCGCAGCGTTTAGGCGTTTACTGGTTTAGTTCATCGATCGTGCGACTTTTGGCTGCTGATGTTAGAAGCTCCGTCGACCACGACGACTACTGCGAGCTCGTGCGTTTGTGTGTGCACGCCGCATGATCTTTTCAGACTAAGTTCGATGTCAAGCAAATTGTTTGCGCACCTGGGCCTGTAAGGTGCCGTTCTGATCACCACAGCCACACCCTCCAACCTGGCAGCTATGGTCATGACCTTAGCTGCAAGGGCCACGCAAACAACATGCTTTGACTTGAAGGTTCTGGAGGTAGCAACTGTTTGACGTCCTGTCAAGCGTTGAGAATTCGAATCGTGTGCACATATCCCTGCAGTGTGTGTATACACATATAATATATATATATATGTATTTATACATGTACGTATATGTATATACATATGTACATCTAATATATATCTATATATAATATATATATATATATATATACACATACACCTCCTGATATATATATATATATATATACACATTATGTTTATATCTGCAGTTTTCTTATTCTATATTTTAAGTGTGTATACATACATACATGTGTATATGTGTATGTATATATATATATATATATTGCTTATATACCTTTACTCATATCTACAATATCTATATGTGTGTACTATATATATATATATACCTCGAGGAAAATGCTGCAGCGTCGGCTGACTTGCACATCTTCCGACAGATAGGCCGGGCTTGACGTCCAAGTTTTTGCTCTAAATGATTCTCTCTCTTTGAAGGGCCCTCATCATGATAAGCCACTTGTAAGGATTGACCGACATAAAGCGGCTGCTTCGACCCCCTCCCAAGCCATTCCACGACAGACCATTCACCTGAGAGGGTGCAGGCTTGTTCATGCCGTCCTGCACTGCTGCTGTCTTAGACTGCATTTCATCCTAGTCTCTTGTGTTATGCCTGCTTGTCTACCACGTCTTTTGCCAACTGTACCCCTACGGCCGAATCAGATAGCCTGGGGACGCTACTGGCAGGGCCTTTGCCAAGACCGTCCAATTGAAAAGGCTCCTGTAAAGCTGCCGAACGCAGCCCTAAACCCCAAACCCCAGCAGCTCAAGAATCCTGCATCCTGATTCCGGCGAAGCTTCCTGAATCGAGGTCTGTTTTTTTTTGTTTTTTTTTCTGCTTTTCTCTGTTACCCCATGCAGCTCTAAACGCTGCACATCCGAGGCTTTGAGAGCTTCTGAAGGGGTTCCCCAAAAAATGCTAACAAGGGGATCTACAGGATTTTCTTCGGGTTCTTAGGGGTTCTATAAGGCTTCTATAAGGGATCTAATTATAGGATTTTTATCAGAACCCCAAGCAAGCCCGGCTCCCCGCCTTTTAGGATTCCGATTCGGCGGCAACAAGGACCGCCTTCGCTGTGCGATGCTTCTTCCCTGCGAGTTTTTTTCGGGTTTATCGGCTTTAGGGCTTAGGGTACAAAGGGTTATAATCACAGGATCCTAAGTAGCTATATAAGGATACCTACCCCAAACCATTATGGTCATTCCTGCGCTACATAGGTACTTCGGGCACTGTGTTTTTTTTGCTGGTTGAGGGTTTAGGGTTTCGGGTTTAGGGGTTGGTTACCTCATGTTACCTGGCAGCAGTATACATTCTGTCCGTAGCATAGTAAGCCTTTGTATAGGTTTGCAGTGGTCTAGGAGGCCAAATCCTAAACCCCAAACCCAAATAGGAGGAGTCCAAATCCTAAACCCAATTTCGCATCCGAGAGTGCCCCTAATACGAGGCAAAACCGTCAAACCCCCTAATAGGAGGCAAAACCGTCAACTAGGGTTCAGGACTCTTAATTGGAGCGTTCATTTGAGTCACACCTTCGGCTTCCGAAACATGCGAGTTGTGGATGCGTTGTAAGGGAACCCTAAACCCTAAACCGAGAAAAAATACTATAAGGGAAGCTCGGCGACTCGAAGAAATACTATAAGGGTTTGCCATGCTGGTATTGGGGTTATAGATCTTCAGGATCCTTATGGGTTTTATGTAGCATAAGTTACCCTAAAGGTCCAGAGGAGCAAATAATATGGTACTTTTGTTACGGATAGTAGTTATATAAGTGTAAATTTTGAGAGTGCATAATATTTAGGTACCTGGACCCTTAGGGTTAGCTAGGGTAAGTCACTTTAGTAAGTTGTCCACGCGGTAGAGGTGTTGTTCGAGAGTCGTTTCCCGTAATGGCAGCCTTGCACCCCAAACTTGAGATGTCAACGGCTTACAAGTCTAGTTAGTCTGAGACGCACTCCTTCTTCAAATACTGTCGCCACGAAAACTGTAGCAGCGTGCCAAAGACTTCGGAAGACTGTCCAACCTCCGAAAACGCCCCCGCTCCAAAGAACCTTCATTCGCATGAGAGTGTTGCGGTGACTGGGCTTCTTCGGTTACTGCTTGTTATGTTCAGGTTTCAATAACGAGCCCTGAACGCGAACCCAAGGACCCCGCTCGTTGCCCAAGGTTTTGCTTGGTAACCGCTTCGGCCGCAAAGACGTACACGAAGCTTACTTGAAGTTTAGAACTCTTCGGTTAAGTTTGGGATGTAGAGTTTTTGGATCAGGGTTCCCCCAAGCCCCAAACCCATTGTCCAGCCGTGAAGGGCATCTTCGCGACTGTAGCTGCGATTCACTTGCTAAGGGCTCAGTGAATCACAGTTGCACAGTTTTTTTTTCTACTGCTGCTGTACAGATCTGTAGATGTGTGCAGATATGTATGTCTTCGACGAGATATTTAGCAGTCTTGCACCTGACTCTAGAACTGTGTAGTGAAGGATACTCATTTGAATTTGCAGAAGTTTGTGTAGTGTGCCTATGTCAGTGTACCCCTAGCCATAGATATATCACAAACCCCTGGGAACAAAACGTGTATGTGCGTACGTCTTAACGCAAACAAGCAAGGGTTGAACCAGTCTTTGGCCTGTCTTTGTCGGTATCCGTAGAGCACCATACTCCTTCCAATGTTGGCGCTGAAGATGGAAAGCTCAGAGTGAGGAGTTTTATCCCATGTCTGGCTCTGGGGATGCGTTTCTTTTTTGGAAGCCTGAACTACTTTGCGCCCGTAGAAGTTGAGTACACACCGGCATTTTCCACAATTCGCAGGCCTGCTCCCCCTCTGGGTCTTGAGTTTTCCTTCCGGCACCGGAGGCAGTCGGAGTTGGACGAGCTTTTCGACTGGAGCTGCATTCGGCGACTGGAGAATCTGGCTGGGGGTGCAGGCAAGCCAGTTTTGGGGTTTAGGGGTCTCGGGTTGCACTGCTACTTGCGCTAGCCTTGGTGACTTGCCGGACTTGGGTGAACTTCGTTTTCCAGTTCTGTTTTGGGTAAGGTGTGGCAGCCGCGTTATTGTCTTTTTTGTTATTGTGCGTATTGTATTTGTTCTTCTTGCTGTCGTTGGTGGTGGTGGTGGTGGTGGTGATGTCGAAGGTTGAAGGTTTTCGCCCGTCGGCTCAGCTGTTCTCTCGCTCAGGCATAGTCACATAGTCAAACACCCCTAAACCCTAAACCCTAAACCCTAAACCCTAAGAGTTCAGAGACGTTTAGGAAGCAGGTGACCCGAACATGGCGGCCCACGCCCTTCCCAGTCGCACCAAAGCACTGAGAGTGTTGAGGAACTCGAAGAGCAAGAACCCCGCAACAGCTCTTTAGGGTTTAGGGTTTAGGGTTTAGGCTTTAGGGTTTAGACTAGGAGACCCCATTCTCTGCCCAGAAGAAGGTGTTCTGGGAGAGCCCGAAAAAGGAGACCCCGATAATCAGAAACCTTCCGGGGGGCTTCTGTCCCTACACCCTAAACCCGAAACTCAAAAACCGGCAAACACCTCAACCCTAATATAGGGGCCTAAATAATTACCAATACTATTTGGGGTTTCCTTTTTATGATTATAGTATAATGGGCCCCCGAACCCTATTGTAAAAAGTACGGCGTAAACCGGCCAAGGCTCTGGAAATGATGGCGGCTTCGTCTGGAAGGCCGTAAAGCCACTGCTGCGGCCCTACATCCCCCTGAAGGCACGAGATCCCGCATCTAAAGGGTCCGGCGTGTCGAGTTTATTTGGGGGATACTTCCCCAAACCATAATAATAGGAATTCCTACTACAGAAAGCTGCTTTCTACCACATACGCGTAGGTACTTAGGACCCTTTGGGACTCTTCGCCCGACGGAGGAGGCCAATCTAGCTAGACCGAGCTCTTGTAAGTTCGTTCGCACGGAGAGCCATAGCGCCACAACCCTAAATCCTATGCCAAAACCCTGGTCTTTTTTCAAGTTTTAAAAGCATACTCGGATCCCCATCGACCCAGGGATGCCGCCATCTTTGCAGACATTTCCATAGACGGACCCTTGGGAGCACAGGGTTTAGGGTCACTCCTTTTCGATTTCGGTCCTGAGCTCAGGTCTCTTCAGGCTAGGGGTCTGTGTTGTTTAGGGTTTAGGGTTTAGGGTTGTGTAGTGTAGGTCTTTGTGGAGTTGGGAGTGGGCCTAGGACTGTTGCGGCTTGGACCTACGGAAGGGTGCCTTTCTAAAACCTTGATCCCGCATGTTCTCAAGATAAGAGCGTTCTCCAGGAGTCTTAAGAGAAAGCGTCCCTTCATGACAAGGTGAGGTTTTGGGTTTGGGGTTTAGGGTTTCGAAGCTCTGACCCCAAATCCTAGAGTCGTCTACTGTCCAAGCCCTTTTCCAGTCACCGTCCTCCGCAGGCTGCTGCCGGCGCGGCTCGGGAACTCGTCCCCGTTTCACGAGTAACCGGGGCCTTGTTAAGGAACGTTGTTCTATACAGGGTCTAATAAAGCGGTCAAGGGTTTAGAAAGGTTGTTTCTCTAAGGGACTTCATGCAAAGGAACTGTATGCATTAAGGATTTAGAGTCTATAGGGTGTAAAGCTTCGCTCGACTTCCCAGCTGATGATCAGAGCCTGGGTTCAAAAAAGGGTGTAAAGCTTCGTAAGGGTAATCTGAGGGTTGTAGAAACATATATGCAACTTTGGTACTTTCGCCAGGTATCTCGCAATGCTGCAGCTGCAGCAACTGCTGCCATGGAAGGAGCTTCGTGTTGCAAGCCCTTCGCGGGAATGCAGGGGCGAAACGAGATGTTGCGAGTCCGGTGCTCCGCGCGACTATAACTTCAGGGATTTCGAACAGCTATCAGCTAAATGGTATCGGTTTCAAAAGTTCCGGGAATTGAAGAGAACTGCATGGACCTAGTTCCCCTGTCTCTCTCCCGGCAACTTCCCCGTGCAATATTCGAAAGCAGCACATGTGCCAATCTAGCCGAACCCTCTGACACATCCTTGGAGGAGGTGGTGACTTTGGAGAGGCACTGCGCATGGATGAGCTCTACAAAGCCGTGGCCTTGAGGTGGAAAGGCTAAAGGAAGAAGAGATGGACGTCCTCCTTCGCACGCCCTGAGCCTTCGGACTGCCATCAAGAAGGTCCTGAGTCGGTCCCTGTGGCTCTCCTACGTTCTGGCAAGAAGAGACACCAAGCCCCTCTGCGATGCCAATGCAGATGGCCAGATGCGGCGTCTGCAGCATGCAGCATTGCATGAAGACGTACACTGTGTGCGGGAAGTCTTGATTGAACCAAAAACACTACAGACCCTGCTGGTGGATTGCAGTGACGTGGGCGTCTGGAAGGTGCTGTATGATCTTTTCCCGTGCTCTGGCGGACGAGACGTGTCTTGCGCAAGGCTGTAGAACACCTTCAGCAGCCGCCCTAAAGGAGGCTAGAAGACTGAGAACTCAGTCAGCAGGTAGAACCTCTAGGTCTGTGTCTGCATAGGGTTCGTTAAAGAGAATCGTGCGATTTAGGTGGAACTGCTCGAAACTGAAGAAGGGGCACTCTATAATGTCAGACTTAGCCAGCACAATGCTTCTTCGAGTAGCCTGGCTTTTCACGGGATCGTTGCGTTGTCCATGAATGCCTTCAACACCACACCATAATATGCTGTAAGATATTATAGCATACTTATAATTATTAATACCGTCGGAATCATTACGGATAGCTTCGCGAGTGTTCGGGGTTATGATGTCTCATGATAACCAGATTTGGTGCGGCCTGGAGATGCCCTCCTGGCATGTTTATTCCCTCCATGGGCTTCTGCTGAAAGCACCCACAATGCTGTAAACTGTGCTTTTTTCAAGAATATGAGCCTTAAAAGCTCATCGTACATCCTGTGTGGTGGTCGCGATGTGGGTATGGAAGCAACACTGCCCCTAAACCCTAAACCGCCTAAACCCTAAACTTAAAGTCATTCTCATTGTCATCTCACCTTCATGCAGAAGACGCGGCCCTAGCGGTTCGGTAAAAAAATCCGCTGCAGTCCAAGCCATGGCGTGAAGGGTCCAGTCATAGGCTCCATAGTAGTTCCTTTTTGGGGTTAATATTTAGAATCCTATAAGGTAATCCCAAAAAGGAACTACTATGGGGCCTATGGGTAGTCTAGTAAAATCCGAGTTCGGTTTCGGGGCGTCATCCTTGAGCCGAGAATCTGCATGCTGCAGCTTCGATATTTAGCAGGACACCTGTTTTATACTCCCTGTCGACATCGACAGTATATAGAACCTTGAAAAGCATCCCGTTCAACACTCCTCAAGCCAAAGCACTTCAATGAACTTGTGCTACCTTGCAAGCATCCAAGGACACATGGCGAAGGGCCCGTCAAGCTACAGGGTAGCAGTGTTGGACTCGTCATGAGTGCTTTGATACTGCAGGGCTTTGGGTTTCAGGGCCTAGTGCATTGCAGCCCCTTCTCCAAAAAGGGTTTTCTCCGTTGCTATCAGGTTTGTTTGGTCAAAGGATGCTACGACCCGAAAACCCTAAAGCTTAGGCCCTACCTAGACCCCAATAAACCTACTTCTTCAAAAGGATATCATAATAAGGAACCCTAAAAAGGTAGGTTCTTAATTAAGGGTCCAGGTAAACCCTACAGTCATTCCTCCGTACATCTGATCTCTTTGACTGATCGGCCGACGGGAGGACAAGAAGGCAGAGCCCCTTCAAACCCTAAACGGTCCTAAAAAAGGGGCCTAGATACTTACCAATACTATGTTGGGGGTTTGAAAAGTAGAATTAATAGTATAATGGGCCCCCAAGCCCTATTCTAAGTATTAAGGCCCCAAAAACTAAACCATCCTAAACACCTAAGCCCGAAACCGTTGCCACTTGGGCTTCCAGCTGCGAGGTCGGACGAGTCGTAGAGAGTAGGTGGATACATCGCAAAGCAGCTAACATGGGTGTTCAGAGCAGCTGACAAATCCACTGCTCAGGTTGCTTTAGGGTTTAGGGTTTGAGGGCATAGAGTTTGACTGCCAGAGGGCCGAAGCGTAGAGTTTAGAAGCAGGAATACCCAAAAAGCAAAGCAAAGCCCTTCCCGAGGCCAATGATGAAAGAAAGCCTTCCAAGCACGAAGCTTGAGGTTTAGGACCCGGTTTCCCCCAGAAAGCTGCAATGCTCTTCGTGGCAAGGCGCATCTCTCTGAATCATAGCTTCAGCGGTTTTCGGACTTGGGCGGTACACAGCCGATCAGCTTTGCCATCGCGGGCGAGAGAAAGTTTTGAATCCCATCATCCTGACCACTTTTGTTGAATTGACAGTGTTACATATATCCCTAAACCCTAAACCCTAAACCCTAAACCCTTATAAGTGCTACGTCTTATGCTAATCGCACGGTGGTTCCTAGCGGAAGTCCTTTGGTCTGAACGAGTCATTCAAAAAGATTCTTAGCGTTGGAGTTCCGTGGGCCGGTTGTGGGTGCCGCAGAGACCTTGGAGCTTGTTCTCAGAGCCGTTGTTGGTACTCCATGCATCAGGCGTCGTGGTTTTATCGTCTTGCGTTCCCTGGCTCCTGCCGCTGTAGACTGTAAGTCCACAGAACTGCCTGCATCAATCGTCTTCAATGTCATATAGGTCCTAGACAGACGAAGGTGCACCACAACAAGGTGGCCTGTTTGAGCGTCTAGAGTGCCAGCAAGAACAACGGCCGCGACCGAAACCAACACCTCCATTAGCTCATGCTCGATGAGCCTGCCTGATTAATGCGCCCTGTGTCCAACGCACAGAACTGCCAAAACCAGACGCGACGTTCCGAAGCTCTCGTTGCTCTGATCGCGAGGTTTCCTTGACAGCAATGGCTGGGGTAGGTCCGATCGATGGCGGCAAGGCCATTGCCAAGGCAATTGTTGCGTGTTTGCAAGCGATACTTGTTCTTTGAGATTGGCGGGTCGCCAGGGAATCGGCTACGCGTGACGCTAGACACAAACCCTGAATGCAACAAAAAGCCTGAAACTTACTGTAGGAGCCTTATGTGGGGTAGGATATTTTGGGTTTTACGGATTCGGGCTCAAAGCTAAGTAGACCTAAATGCTAAACTTGCAATCTGTGAGCAGACTGAGGGCATCGGGGCTAGTTTGGTTTGGGGTTGAGGATGCAACGTGTGCTGTAGTGGGCTTTCGCAGATGGATAAGGATTTGATAAATAGCCGTAGCCTTACAGCAGAGCCTCCCTGATCAGTAGGGCACTTTCGGCTATGATCCCTGAAGTTTTCAGCCTGATCCTCGCTGACAGCCATGGGACGAACAAATCGTCAAACCCGAAAATGTGAGCCTCTGAGGCATCCATGCCGCCAGGTCGCAAACAACAAGATCCCAACATAGAATAATAGAGGTTGGAAGCATCCGAAGCACAAAGCCCTTGAATATTATAGTACCAATAAGTGGAAACCCTAAACCCTAAACCCTAAACCCTAAACCCATTCTGATGAAGGAGGCCCAGGTATTGCACAGACGCCTCGTCCCCAGACAAGCCTCTAAGCTCTAGAGCTCCAAGGCCTAGACACGGATTCACACTTAGGTGTACATCTGTATATGTATGTATGTATGTATGGATGTATGTATGTATGTATGTATATATATATATATAAATATGTATATGTGTGTATTTACATACGTACATACATGCATACCTACTTACCTGCCTGCCTGCCTACCTACCTACATACATATACATATACACATGCAGTACATACAATGCATGCAGACGCACCGCCGATAGGCCAGGGCTGGCACTCCACCCACCGGAGGCGCAGCATCGCAACTGCAGGCTGGCTTCTGGATTCTCCCTGCTCTTCCGCACTTTCAGGGCTTTATGTTTGTAGCTCGAAGCCCTAAACCCTAAACCCCTAAACCCCTAAACCCCTTAGGGTTTAGGGATTTACGGTTTAGGGTTTAGGACTTTTTATACAAAGAGATCTTGCAGGGTAGGGCGTCGGGCCTGGGGGCTCCCATAGAAGTGTTCCAGCTCAGATCGCTCTAAGAAGCCTAAGCCCGAAAACCTCGGGGGGTTTAGGGTTTAGGGTTTAGGGTTTAGGGTTTAAGTACCCTAAGTCCTAAACCCCAAAGCCCTAAATGGGACAACCGGCAGACCCCGTCTCCACCAACAATGAATAGGATCCTCAATAAAAGGAGCCTTAATATTACTAAGAACCAATGAAAACACAGTAGAAAAGGCTAAACTTTAGGCTAAACAATGAAAGATCACACGTTCAAATCAAGCTGTGGAAAACAATTATAAAGCCCTGGTGTAATCCTCCAGTTCGGCCCACCATCAAAACCTTTCCCACCACGCACTTCCCAAACCCGAGGCGGGCGATTCCTAGTAGATAGAACCCGCATCGTACGCTCAACTATTGTACTCCTCTAAGAGGTGCCCTTATAGCAATCAGACTTGACAGAATGGCCATGGCAGATGCAGGGAATCATTTAGTTGCCGGAAATCTGGCAATAGCCACAACATGAGCACATCATTAGCAAGCATAAGAACAAGACCAAAACCCACCGCGGCCCTGCAACAAAAAAACGGGTTTAGGGGTTTAAGAGACCCAGCTCTGCATTTCAAGACTTCAGGCCCAAGCCCGCGGCAGGTCATCTACTTGAACTTCCTCACTCTCGAGTCAAAACCTTTTGAACATCCGGCCGACACACCAAAAGAGCGACTTGTCCGATCTTGGCACATTTCTGGAATTTTGGGCTTGGGGCTTGCTTGAATTGGGGGGCCTCATTATACAAGCACTTTGCGTACCATCGCTACTTCGAGCAGCGCCCAAACTCTCGCTAGCATGCGCCAGTGATGCCGCGAGTGGTTTCACTGAAACCCGGGACTACGTTCTGTGACTGCTTGGCCTCAACTAGGAACTAGTAACCAGTTTGTTGGTCGCGGCTCTCGTGCACACTTTGATGATGGCATCTCGAGGCTTCTGAGATTGTTCGAGCGATCCTTTGTATCAACCCTGCATGTCAAGTCCGAAGGCACCATGCGCTGGGCTTCCGCGCTCTCAAAAACATGGACGATCGTCATGTGATGGGCCAAGCTGATCCCGGGAAGGAGTCTTTCAGTGATGATAGCTGAAGCAAGCAAATCCCAGCTGTACTGCCAGTGCACATCATACGTGTCATCCTGAGCATCATAGGGAGTAAGGGTCGGGTTGTCATTCTACACCTCGAAGCTCCACCGGCGCATTCTGCTGGTCGGTGGAGGGTCGAAGAACGCTATAGGAGGCGATGTTGCACGATTCGCGAACAAGCCTAGAAACACAAAAAACCTCAAATCCGACACCCTACGACTGTTTTCTTTCACGAGCTCTTGTCTCTCACTTAACCATCGACCCGGCTCTCGACTTTTTCTTTCGTGGGCAGGAAGTCGGGGTGGCTGGAGCCTTGCACCCTTGATCCACTGCGACCTCCAAACAGCTGCTATAGAGGTCTGCACGAGAAGTCATAGTATCCACACGAAGCGCCCCATACAATGATAACTCTAAACCCTAAACCCTATATGCTACAGAGCCCAATTTTCCTTCTTAAGCCCGCAATAGTACCGACTTTATAAGCTGGCACTATTCCACCCACCATAGCGCAATTCACTGCTGCTTTCGAGACCCTCGCAACAGTGCTCAAAGCAAAGGAAGCGCCCTTGAGCAGTAGCTGGGTAGTGATCAAGTCTCAGTTGATGTCACGAGCAAGCGTATTTAACCCTAACCTCTAAAAGGTTGAACCCGAAAACCCACACACATAGAGAAATTCTGTCACGTGGAGAGTCCACGTTCTTGTTTTCAAAGACGATGATCTGTCCGAGCGGGGCTCTTGATTGCGATTTGGATTTCAGTCTGCTTGCCAATGTAGTTTTTAGGTTCACAGGTTTATTAGTGGTTTACTCCATACTCCTGTCCCTGCCCTATCAAAGTTTCCTGACAAGAACCCAGCTTTAGAGCATGCCTTGAGGGACTGATGGCTCAATCGAGAAGCCAGAGCCAAGAACTAGGATGCACAAATTTTCGAAGCCTGAATACATACCCATAGCTAGGCCCCGCGATAAAAACAAAAAACAAAAAAAACGATCCAATGGAAGTGAATGCCCTTCCGCAGTCAGGATTCTCGGGGGTTCCTTCCTTCAAGATGGGGTGCACCGAGTTATTGACAGGGGGTGGAACCAAAAGTCTTTGATCCTTCGGGTAGGCTACCTAAATGGGGTTCTGGGGTCTCTCACAACCTTGAAGCCGGCGCCCAGACGGCTTACGTCTTCTCCAATGACCATCCTCTTGCGAGAGGGGCTGCTGGACGGCTGACGGATGCAGCCGGGGCTGAATTATAAATCCGGCGGTGGCTTGTTTACTCTGCCAACGCTTCGCAGCTCTTTGACATCTGGACTTTGGTTTTGTGCTTGCTTTGGGAAGCCCTGACAACTCAAACATTCGGGCAAGTCTAGTCAAGGCTCGCGTTCGGGCTACGGTTTCGGGCCGGTGAAATGCAGCTACTAGTGCCGGTGCTGGTACCGCTGCCACTGTTCTTGCTCTTGTGCCGCAGTGCTACATTTCTGTTGCTATGACTGTTATGACGACCACTTAAAACAGGATCGCAAACCTGGATGCTGACCTGGCTCGAAACTGAGGCTATCATCCCGAAGCTTCTGAAGCTTGGTGTCACCGCTCATGTTGAGACTCTTTGCCAACTTGGCACCTTCATCGCTTTGCCTGGCGCCCGGATTCCTAAAAAAGTTCTACTGGGGACATGAAATTGACAATGGCACCCACAGCGTAGCACTAGGCAGTTTCCTTTCTGACTGTATGCAAGTATGACCATGTATGTACATGTACATATATATATATGTCATACACACCAAAAGGTACCAACAATATGTACTCTTCTGTATGTACGTATGTATGTATGCATGTATGCACGTACGTACGCATGTATGTATGTGTGTATGTACATATGTACGTACGCACGTATGCATGTATGTTGTATGTATGTATGTTGTATGTATGTATGTATGTATGTATGTATGTACGTATGTATGCATGCATGCATGCATGCATGCATGCATGCATGCATGCATGTAAATGTATGTATGTATGTATCATATGTATCATATACAAAGTCATGCGGAGCTTTTGTTAAGCAACACATTTCGGCTGTCACGCCTTGTCACCTGCAAAAACCCATGTTGTTGGTCAAATAGTGGTCCCTGCCCGCTGACGAAAGACGGCTCGCGACAAGCAGTAGCCGAAACTCTAAGCACTCAGCCGTAGAACTGTGGCGGTCCGTACTTTGCAGCTTCAGCTCTTACATTTGTTCTGACGATGATCATTGCAATATATTCAGGGTCGGAACAATGAGTATTCGTGCCACCCTGTAGCCCCTAATATTGGACTCTACCCAAAACTCTGGTTCCAATTGTCCAGTTTTGTCGGCGGGCCTGGATGTGAGTGCGGCTATTGGTTTTCAATGTCTGTATCGTTGGGCTAAAGTTGCTGCTATGGATGGTTGTGGTATAGAGCATCATACGGATCCTTGAACAATTAACTTCAGAAGCCCTTCGCTCTTCTTCAAGGGTACTGTGTTTTTGGACATGGCTGGTCCATATGAGTTGCGCAATCCATCCGACGCAACTTCCAGAAAGGAGAGTCACTATACTGCACGCCAACGAGACCAGGCTAAACTCGCACAGGTGCCCCCCGGCCAGTTTTCTGTGTCAGACTCAGGGCTTCAGTTGATGGGTTTTGGCATCATCTCTCTGCACGACCGAAAAACCCTAAACCATGTGAAAGGCGGTTTGCTCCATTTTGGAATCCCGCTTCGGGCCTCCGGGTTAATTAAAAGCCCAGTTCAGAGGCTTCCCATAGTGATAAGCAGGAGGAGGCTTGCGTTTTTTGCAGTGATGCAGCACCCTTTGCTTTCGGGTTCGGCTAAGAGGACTTGTGCAACAGGAAGTCCCTGATCATGAGGCTCTATAGGTTTACAGGGTTTAGGGTTCAAAGTGTCCTAGGTACTGTTACAGGGGGAGACTCTCCCAAACCATAATGGTTCCTAATAGAGAAACCCTACATGCTACTATAAGCCCTAAGCCCTGAACCTTAAACCCTAACCCCTAAAACCAGTGTCGCTCTAGACCTTGCCAGGCTTGTCCCAGTGTGAATGTCAAACAACCCTAGATCCCCCTTTGGCCACTTTGGGTTTAGTGCATAGGACCTTTTGGGTCAACACCTGTCTGCCAGGTTGATCACCGTCTTCGACCTCCTCCACTCTTGCGCCGGGTGCGACTTCGAGCAAACCGATGCTTCGCAGAGCTTTCAGCGTTTTTTTTGGCTTTACAATTCTGGGGGTTTAAGCGATAGGGGAATGAGAACGTTTTTTTGGGGTGGTTTAGGCTTAGTAGATCGTTGACGGTCCAGACAGGGTTAAGGTCCGTAGGGTTGTGTAAACCCCAAAACCCTAAAGGCTTCAGGCAGCCCGCTCTTCCGGTACCTTATCAGATGCTATGCGGTGTTTGTTGGGGCTTATGTGGAGTACGGTTCATGTTATGGGTTTAGCATGAGCTTCTGGATAGATAGGTAGATAGATAGATATGATAGATAGACATAGATAGACATGATAGATAGATATGATAGATAGACATGATAGATAGATATGATAGATAGATATGACAGATAGATATGATAGATAGATATGATAGATAAATAGTTAGATTGATAGATAGATTGATCGATTAGATAGATAGATAGATACATAGAGAGGTCTGTTGCTGACAATCTTATCGGTGAGGGTGTACTTGGGGTGTTAGTCTTATGAGGCATTAATATACGACATATACGACCTGAATTAGGAGCCTTCGCAAACTGTTCGAACGGTACGGGGGCGTGATGGATGTTGTCGTGCGCAGGCTTCTTGGGTTCGCAGTCACGACAGCTGAACCTCCACGTGTGAGTTTCCGAAAATAAGGGGTACCTTATTTTGGGGTCCTTATCATAAGGATCCTATTATTTAGGGTGCTATATTAGGGTCCCCTATTTCGGAAACCCCCATGTGCGCAGACCGAGACCTTGAGGCGATTGCACGAGTCTGAACGAATCTATCACAAGGCACCAGAGCGTAAGCTTTTGGTCCTAACTTCTTGGCGCACTTCAAGAGAATGTTCTTGTTTGGGGTCAAGCTGACATCATTGCTTGGTCCTCTTGGTTCTATGGCCTGCGCAAGACAACCTGCAGCTTCCGAACACAGATCGTGAAGAGTCGATTTTGCAGGCTCTCTTTAATCGTAAACTTTGCCCACGCCTCCAAGCCGAAAGGCTCGAATCCACAAAAGCGGGCTCGCCCCAGGATGTTCTCCAAACTCTTGTGCCCCTCATCTCCGACAAGCTTCCGGAGCTCTTGGAAGAAGAGGGGATGTGACCTGGCAGCAGGGGCAGCTTTTCACGAGTTTGTGGGGCTCGGCAGCTGATTTGTTGAAGTTGGGTTTGCACCGGAGCATATTTCCGGAGCTTCCCGTGGCCGCCGTCCCATGAGGATGGTGGAGCTACTCGTTGTGCAAACGAAGGAAGAGGACCCTTCCCCTTTTCTCTAAACTCTCGACCGATTCTAGAGTTTCGCTTCGTCCTAAGCACCATCAGTTAAAACACACACACACACACACACACACACACACTAATTTCACTAAATCCTCATCGCGCTTGAGTTTTGATCCTGAGCAGTGTAAACTCTTGGAAGTCCGCTTGGGCGAACAAGCTGCCGGCACTCGTTCTGGGGTGTGATGCTGAGGATCCAATTTTTGTTTGAACATCGTATGTAAGACCTAAACCCTAAAACCCTGCTAAGTGGGAGGGAGAAAACCCTAAACCCCCTAAAGACTGTGGCGTTTTCTCTACTTTCCTGAAAGGGTCCTGTAGAGGTTCCTATTCGGAAATAGTTTGGGCAGCCCGACAATTTCAAGCCCGTGAGGTGCAAACACTACTAAACCATGGAACCTTGAATCATTAGTCCTACTATTTTTTAGGGCTCCGTATCATGTGTATGCCGTGACATAACCCCCTCAAAAGCTGTTCCACTTATTAGGGCCATTATATTCCTCGGGATCTTCGGGGTTTCAGCTTTTCAAGCTGAAACCCCGAAACCCTAAATATTAGAGGAGCGCAGGACGCGTTCGGAACATACCATTCCCTACCAGCCCAGACTATACAGTATACCGGGCTACGGGTATTACAAGGTCTGTAGAGTTTAAGAAACAGCGCCCACGCAGCAACTGGACCTCTAGTGCTTCCTTCCCAGCCCCTTTTCAGCTCGAGTTCGCCCACAGCCTTGTTCTCACGAATATCGAAGTACCAATGCAGTAGAGATTTGAACTTCATCGGTACATAAACCCATTGGGAGCCTGTGGGAATGTAGGCATAGCTTCGTTCCTCTACTCTTTACTCCGGTGTGCTGCTACAGATAAAAGATCTCCTGTGCATACCTTCCTTCTCGTTGCCACACGGGTGACGGTCTCAGCTCAGGGTGTAATTAGGTTTCATAGTTTATAGGGTGCAGGGTGGAGGATTCAGGATTCAGGGCTTCTGGAAGCCCCGAACTCTCCATCTCTTCATGCCGAAGCCTTCCCGGAAGGAGATGGAGTACATCAATAAGATGAGGAGCCATCTGGGACACCCGGTGGGGCAAGCGCGCGCCTCGAATCAACGAGTGCGAAGCTTACCAGGCTAGTGGGGCGATGTTCCAGCTTCTCTAAGGTAGAACCCATGGGCCCCTAACATGGGCCCTTAGGGGATTCTATGGTCCCTTCAGGGTACATATAGGGTATATAGTAGGTTTATTAGGGTCCCAGGGTTAAGGGCCCATACTAGGGGCCCATGGGTTCTACCTTAGACCAAACGATGAGATTTATACTACCCTATAACCCTACGGCTCACATAAACATATTACACTACGGTGTTCTAGCCTTTAAGCGCT
>CAJNDV010000382.1:0-10871 GCA_905221635.1 Symbiodinium sp. CCMP2456
TAGTATGATGGGCCCCAAAACCTTATTCTTCTACTTAGTAAGGCCCCTATATTGCACCCTAAACTCTGAACCCTAAACCCTAAACCCTCAACCCTAAACCCTAAACCTTATATTACACCCTACACTGCCCTACACTTACTTGTTTTCTTAGCCCTACCCTGCACTGACCCAGTCAGCCGTTGGAGCGCACGGCCTTGGCGCAGTAGAAATCACTTCTGCGAGCTGCTTCGTATATTATAACTTCATCTTCTCCTCGGTGGCTTTGAGCTTTTGCTTCACAAACTTCTTGCAGATGCAGCCAGGTCTGTCTGCGGCGGCCGCATCTGTGTTTTCCATAGTCAACTCTGCAAGCAGCATCCGGTAAGAACGAGATTTGCCGCATCGGGTCTTCGTTACCTGATCTTAGCACATGCCCCAACAATTTGGCCCCTGTGCTCCTGATGGTAATTGCTAAATGATGCTACTTTCCTGCGGTCACCCCTTGTCGGGAAAGCTGCGGCTGTAGCAGCCTGCAAAAGTTTCTTATTCGTGTTAGCTTTGTTAATGAAGGTAGAGGGCATCTCGAAGGTTCGACGCAAACTTCTATGCTGGAAGGCGTCGTTTCTCTTGTACATGGCTTGTGAGAGGTGAACTGTCTCTAAACCGTACAACATCTTACTACGTATAATGGCCGCGAACACGATTAACTTCTATTTTTTGCCGGCACAAGTTGCCTTCCAATACGAATTGAGCATATATAAACCATGTGCGGCGAACCTCCTGGATCTTGTTCTATATTTCATGCTGAATGTTCACTTCTTGGTGTAGCAACACCTAGTACCCAGATAGTAAACATTATGGGAAACTCCTAGAGGCTGTTAAAAAGCCCTAAACCGTCCTGCTTGATTGGCCCCGGTGGGGTTCCGAGCCAGTAGTCATCCTGCTCCGAAGCATCGTGCTGGGATACCACGGCCCATCCGAAGTCTGACTGCTCAGCTGCAACCCTGTCTCCGGACATCGTCTGGTACTCTTTGCCTCAAAGGCGGAGAGGCAAGGCGATGGCGCATCATCAACGGAACATGCCAACCTAGCACCTACTACCCTAAACCCTAAACCCTAAACCCCAAACCCCAAACCCTAAACCCTAAGCCCTAAACCCTAAACTACTCATTCCGAAAGGCACCTCCCTTTTTCAGCCCAAGCTGCATACGGCCACCCTGCCGGGATCTTCCGGGTCGACCTCCTCCTCGGGGCCAAAGAGGTTCCCGAAGAAGCGTCGAGACACCCTCGCGCCGCGATGCTGGCGCGATCGCGAGACGGCGGCTCGGGCCAAGGCAGCTGCAAGAAGCCCCGAAAACCCCACGGTGAAGCCTGCCCGGGTGCTCTGCGTCGCGCCGCTCCCCGGCGTTTGAGGTCGCAGTCCGCGCAGGGGCGCTGCGGCACTATGGCCGGGTAGCTTTGTGGGTGCCCAGCCGCTGGCAGCTTCGACGAAGCCGCTTGGCTTGGCGCCAGCTGCCCAGACAAGTGCAAGTCCTGCCGCTGGTACTACCTGCTGCGCAGTCAGCCGTCTCTTCTCCATCGGTGCAGAAGCCATGCAGGCGTTCTCTTGGAAAAGTGCTGTGTTGGAATACGAAACACTGGGACACAGGTGCATCAACAAAGAAAAAGATGAGATGAGTACAGCGACAGCCCAAAGACGGATAAATTCTGAGAGCTGAAAACGAAGCCAGTTGAATTCCGGAGCCGATTTGTAGCATGTGTTTGCTGGCAATGGCTGCAGACAGTAATGGCACGAGACCGAATTCATCAAACGTCAGGTCATGGATGTCGCCTGCATCGAACTTCAAGCCTGAACCCCATTGCTCTAACAATCTGAATCGGGTTCCTGCAAAGGGTTCCTTTTCAGGGTTACTACTACTAGTCTAAGGGATACTATATAAGGGTTACTACTAGTATATATAAGGGATACCATAAGGGTGTAGTATAGCGGCCTTTCCAGGCACCCTAAACTCCTCAACCCGAAACCACCGGGCCATGACCCTAAACCCTAAACCCTAAACCGTGGTCAACCCGAAACCAAGGGGCCATAACCGTAAACCCTAAATCGTGGTCAACCCGAAACCAAGGGGGCAGAACCCTAAACCCTAAACCCTAAGCCGTGGTCAACCCGAAACCAAGGGGCCAGAACTATCTTTGTGTCGGCTTACTACTATGCGAGTCAAGATCTGGACTGCACGAGCTGGGAACTTGCGAGCTATTTAGGGCTTTAGGGCTTTAGGGTGTAAGGGTTTCGGGTTTAGGGCTTTAGGGTTTTAGGGTTTCAGGGTTTTAGAGCTTTAGGGTTTAGGGTTTAGGGCTTTAGGGTTTTAGGGTTTAGCGCGTTTAGGGCGTTTAGGGCTTAGGGGTTATACTGGATGCCTGAGGCCGCAAGATGCAAAAGTCCCAGCTCCTTGATTTAACCCACGGCTCCACCTCACGAGGCGGCTGCCCACCGATGTCGACTCGCGGACGATGCGCACCTGGGGCTGAAAGTAATAACTTGGGACGTTGGGTTTCGATTTCAGGAGATTTGCACGCTCCGGCGCTATCACCGTCACACCCTGCGTTGCTGGAAGCAGCCACAAGAACTCCACTCCAAAAACAGCGTTGAGCATGCCCTTGCCTGTAATCTCTTGCAACAAGGCCCTAAACCCTAAACCCTAAAGGCCCAGAAGCTACGGAAGCCATCCGAAAGGCAAAAGCCATGCCCTGTATCACAGTACCACCCTAAAAGGTGAAGCCGTTAGAGCCAGCAAGGTAAAGTCCGGCATGCCTTGACTAACCCTAAACCCTAAACCCTCAACCCTAAACCCTAAACCCTAAACCCTAAACCCTAAACCCTAAACCCTAAACCCTTTCCTACAGGCCCACAACCCCAGACACTCCAAGGCCCCCCTATATTAAAGCCCTTGTGTCATCCCATGAAGGCCCCTGTCTTGACCCTACAAGACAATAGGGTTTAGGGTTTAGGGTTTAGGGTTTAGGGTTTAGGGTTTAGGGTTTAGGGTTTAGGGGCCAAGCCCTCTGAAAGCGTTACTTGGAGGTTCATGGGTGGTTGTAAGTGGGGTTATAAGTAAGGTAACTATAGTTATAACCCATATTAGGCCCATGAACCTCCAAGTAGGGCGACCCAAAACGAAGACCATATTTAGGGTTGAGGGCTTAGGGGTCTAGGGTCTAGGGTTTAGAGTTTATGTAGGCCCCCAACAAAAAACGCGTCATAAACGCCGTACTAACCCCCTTGGAAAACCGTACTTCCAGGTTCATGGGTAGTTGTAAGTGGGGCCAATTATAAGTCCCGTAATTTGGGTTATAATTTTAGTTTCCCTACTTATAACTCCACTTATAAGTGACAGTACCCATGAACCTCAAAGTAGAAGACCTTAGCTCAACGCGTTAAGTTCGAATTCTGTGGCCGAGGCAGCCGTCGCTGAAGGCCTCGGCAAAGCCTCGCCGGCCTCCTGCAAATCCGGAGCCCAAATCGGACTGTACGGCTTAAGTGTGGTTCTAAGTATAGAGGTTAGGGGTTCCGGGCTTTGGAGAGTGATGGGGGCTTTAACTTTTCGGATTTTCAGGTTTGTTGTGTGTTTCTGGCTTCAGGTTGGGGATGTGTTTGGGGCAGGGTGGGATTTCCGGCCTTGCCCACCTTTAAGCCCGTAACACCTTGAAGGCAACATCTATCGACCTATCTATCTATCGGTCTATCTACAAGCCATCGCGGGACCCTCCTTCTTAGGGCTCCTGATGATGATTTCCTTATATAAATCATACCCTAAACCCTAAACCCTAGGCTCTTTAGCCTCGGCGAAGCTTCATCAGCGTGAGCGGATTTCCAGAACGAACCCCTGCCTTGCTCGAACGGTATTGGGAAGTACTTGGAGGTTCGTGGGTAGTTATAAGTGCGGTTATAAGTCCCCTAATTAGGGTTTATGGCTACCCTACTTATAACCCTCTTATAGCTACCCATGAACCTCCAAGTATTTTAGGGTTTAGGGTGTATGGTTAAGGGTTTAGGGCATGTTATTGGGGCTAAACTTCTCCAATGGGGTGCGTCTCCGGTTCCTGCAATGCCAGGCGCTCAATAATTAGAATGGGGTTCGGAGTATACGTTGGCATAAATATATTAGGGGCGACAAGGGAATATTGCTGCTGCTACTGCTACTACTACTACTACTACTACTACTACTACTACTGCATATTCCTACGTTTAAAATACCTCTATTTACGGTATAGGGTGCAGGGTTTACGATGAAGGCTCACAACAAAGCCGCAACCCTAAGCCCTAAACCCTAAACCCTAAACTAAGCGTAGGGCCCTCTCCGAGCCTTGTCAGAGCTTACGACGGCGGCCATGCACCTGCCGGCTCTGGTTTTTGGTGTTTAGGGTCTAGGGTTGAGGGATTCATAAGCCCCAGAGGTATGAGGAAACACAACAGATCCGATGCTTTGCCCTAAACCTAAAACCCTAAACCCTAAACCTTAGACCCTAAACTTCAAACCCTAAACCCTAAACCGTAAACCCTAAACCCTAAGCCCCAAGAAGTACTTTCAGGCTGATGGCCGTGAACCCCCATAAGGGTTCCATTGGGGGGGGTCCTTCAAGGGTTTTCGGGTTTAGGGTTTAGTTTTACGAGGCATTTTTGCTTGGTCCTATAGCAGGTTTTGGTTGTTTTACAGTTTATATAAGTGTATAAGAGAGCATATATGGGGGCTTTGAGGGAGGTTGCCTGTGGGGTGCGGGATATGCGGTTAGAGTTGAAGCTATTGGGCTTGCGGCCTAGGGTTCAGGATGTAGCGACGGATCCCCCATAGAACCCAAAGACTCCCTAAACCCTAAACCCTAAACCCTAAACCTTAACCTTCTATAAGGGAATCTGACAAAGAAGCCTGGGGCCCGACTGTTCGAAAGCCCAACAGTCGGGGCCTGTAGGCCTTGGCTTTGGAGCGCACAACCTGCGAGGTGCGTTGGCAAAGCTTTTTAGGGTTTAGGGAGTGGCGTTCAGGGTCGTGGGAATGGCGTGGGTGTAGTTTAGGGTGTAGAGTAGAGTTTAGCCCTAAATCCGATATTTCCCCTAAACCCTAAACCCTAGACCCTGAACCCTAAACCCTAAACCCTAAACCGTGGATCTGATTTCGGGCAGGAGGTTGGGGGTTGAGCTTGTGAGGTTCACGGTGCAGGGCCGAGCCGACGAAGGCCACGGTTTAGGGTTTAGGGTTTAGGGTTTAGGGTGTGTAGACAGTGTGCGCGCGGTGGGTGCGCCTTTTACTTTAGGAATAGTGGCACACCCACTAATCGCGCGCTTGCGTCAGCATGTAGTCCCACCCCAACCACCCAAACTATTCTCCATTACGGTTTAGGGTTCACCCCCCAAACCCCCCTCAAAGGGGGCTTTCCTGCTCTTTACTTCCCTTCGCGGCTTAGCATAAAATGCTGACAGCAAACACAGCTGCAATGGATTAGTGTCGGGCTGTGGGTCCTCGCGGCCTGTGCCGGCCGCTCGACGAGGAGCAAGGGCTCCCAACAAACAATTTACTTCTCGCACTTTGGTGGAAATGGGTCAGGAGCCCTGGCAGGGGTGGCCGGAAAGGCCCACAAGCCCCTGGTCCCTGGAATCTCCAGCCTGGGGCCCCAGACCCCCCTGGGGGGTATCCCCCAGACCCCCAGGCCAGACCAAAAACACCTAGCGGAGGCTTTACCTCACCGTTCTGACGGGACGCTCGGCCGGGGGCCTCGGTCGGAGCCTCGAGCGCCCATGTAAATGGTCGGCGCTCTTGGCAGTTTAGGGTTTAGGGTTTGGAGGCTTTAGGGGAGGAAGGGGGGGGGTTCGGTTAACTGAAAGATGTAAGTTTATATAGGTGTTCAGGCATTCCAGGGGGTGTCGACTTGAGGATGTGTAAAGGTTCAAGCTTGTAGAGCCATGCAACAGACCTAAACCCCAAAAACCTTGAAACCCCAAGCCCTTAACCCTGTGTGTGGGCTCGGGTTCCCTAAACCCTAAACCCTTAGAGACAGCATGCAAACAAATGTCTTGGGTTTTATTGAAACGCCAAAAGCTGTAAAGAACCGGGACAGCCAAGACTATGCGTGGGCTTGCAAAAAGGTAATGTAGGGGCCTTAATAATTGGAATCTGCTTTTGGGATGCAATATAGCATATGTACTTTCATACGGACTAAAAGGGAATATTTATTAATTCCTAATTATTCAACCGCTATCTTGGGGCTTGTGGTTTAGCGTGAAGCGGTTGTCAAAGCTTCCGGGGTTTTACTTTAGAGTCCAGGTTTTAGGCCTTATGATGTCGGTTTTAGGTTTAGGGTTCCGGGTTTAGGGTGCAGGGGCTCATGGATTTAGTCGTAAGGCTTTTAAGGTTTGAGTTCACCGTTTTCTGAATCGGTTTGGGGCCAAGGGTGTGCGGTTCTACAGACGGCAAGCCATGATTCAGGAATTCGCATCTTGCCGAACACATAGCCTCGGCCTGCATGCCGTTGGGGCTACAAGAGACAGATGTGCCAGGAAACGTGCCAGAAACCGTAAACCCCAAACCCTAGCCCGGCTGAAACCCTAAGACCCCATGGCCCTGAAAAGACCACCCCAAAAATGTCCGGGGCCTTTGGATACTTAGACTAGTGACTAGGGTTTTGGGTTACTTCTGGTGTATTCATACAGGACGATAAAAGGTTTGACTGCTTATTATTCCCAACCCCTTCATTAAGCCCCGCGGACCCTAAACCGGAGACCCAGCACCGCAAAACCTGACACATCCATGCCCGTCAAAAGTGCAAACAGCCCTCGAGAAAGCTTTCTCCAACTGCATACCTCGATAAACCTGGTTGAGCCAAAGCCAACTAACAAGCCGCAACTCATGAAGGCCTCGGCTTGTGCGCCGTTGTGCGCTCGCAGCACGCTCCTGAGAGGGGGGGCGAAGTGCTACTATTCTGGCTTCGTGGCTGGGGCACTGCCAGTGAGACTGACACTTCCATGAGTAGGTCTAGAGCTAGGGCCATGGGTCCCGTCGAATCGTTGCCGACACGGTTACAGCTACTGCTGCTAGCTATAGTACTAGCACGATTCTTGCTACGAGCAGCCGTATCAACGACCCGGCAAGATTCAAGCGTAATACTACGATGATATTTGGGGGTTTTCCGAAAATAGGGGGTACCTATTTTGGGGGTCCTTATAATAGGGATTCTACTATTTGGGGTACTATATTAGGGTCCCCTATTTTTGGGAACCCCCATTTAGGAACCCCAAGGAAATACACAAACCCTGAACCATACAGCCAGGTTGGACAAGACCTGCAAGCAGCCAACATGGCACCGATGCCATTCCCTAAACCCTAAACCCTAAACCCTAATCCCTAAACCCTAAACCCTATCCGGGCCTCTTCCCAATCAGCCGCATGATTCGAGAATCCGGCGCCTCTCAGCTTTGACCCCGCTTTAGGGGGGGTTCAGGGTTTGGGGCCTAGGGCTTAGGGCTTAGGGCTTAAGGCTTGGGGCTGAGGCTCTGTAAAGAATTTATCCGGGGCCTGGGGTTGAGAATACAACAGGGGTCCAGAAGGGGACCTGGGACTACTTACTTAAAGGCAACTTCAGGTGGGGAGTTTAGGATATATAGGGCTTCTATAAGGCTTCCATAAGGTATATAGACCTTCTATAAGGCTCCTATAACGGTAACTACCCACCTGAAAATGTCCTAGACTTACTCACACCCCAAAATTAATCATTAAACCCTACGCCCTGCAGATCAGCCATACGCTTCTCCAAGGCCTCTTTCTGCATGCGTTCGTCTGTCACTACCCTGAACCCTAAGCCCTAGGCCCTAAACCCTAGACCCTAAACCCTAAATCCCAAACCCTAAAGCCTAAACCTCTTTTCTCGAAGCTCCTGCTGCCGACGCCATGGGTGCCTGGACTTGGTCAGAGGGACCTGGCCAAGCTCCTGCCACATCCATCACATTTGGTCCTGCAGAATCCATGGATCTGGACCCAAAACCCTAAACCCCAAACCCTACACCCTAAACCCCAGACCCAAAAGCCTAAACCCCAAACCCTAAACCCCGAACGGCTGGCCGCCGACGGGAAAGGTCATGGCTGAAACCAGCCGACGGCCCACGATGCAGGGGTCCCTCAGAGAGCGCCCGAAAGGCCCCATACGATTTCGGGGTTTTCAGTAAACCGTAAACGCCTAAACTCTAAACCCTAACCGCCCTCAACGCCCTCAACCCTAAACCCTAAACCCAAACTCAAGACCTGTCTGGAACATCCTCGAATTTTAAGCTGCAGAGGGGGTCGCCCAGGACCCCTCTGCCCAAATACGAAAGCCTTGGCAGCTTGGGTTAATGATGATAAATAATGGGGGTTTAGGATTTAGGGTTTTGGGGCTCAGGGTTTAGGTCTAGGGTCTAGGGTTTAAGGCTTGGGATTGGGGGTTTACCTCTCAAGGGTTTAGGGCTTAGGGTTCAGGGTTTATGGCTCGCCCCTTCTCTCCCATCGGCCTGCAGCAATGAGTTCCCGCGAAGCCCTGGGTCGCAGGCCATGGGCTGTCTCAGGGTGCTTTGTGGCTTTGAGAGTTTAGGGCTTAGGGTTTAGGGTTTAGGGCTTAGGGCTTAGGGTTTAGGGTTTAGGATTTAAGGCTTAGGGTTTAGGGCTTAGGGATTAGGGAGGTTTTGGGGCGTTGCGGGCCTTGGGTTAGGGTTTAGAGTTTAGGGCTTAGGGTTTAGGGAGGCTTTGCGGCTTTGAAAGTTCAGGTTGCAGGGTTTCCAGGGCGTCTGAGTGTGGGAACGTAGGTTGCAGGGTCCCGGATATGGGTTTGCGAGTAGGTCTAGGAAACATGTCAGGCCCGTCTTTGGGGGCCGAAGGTATTCAAAACGGGCAGTGGAGCCTCTGAGCATCCCGTGCAGTCCGAGCCACGAGAGTAAAGTGACAGCGTCCCCCCGTCTGCGCCGCCGTCGGTTGGCGTGGTAGAACCTCCGGCAATGATCAGCCAGTTACAGCCACGAAAGTGCCACCAAGTCGCACAACAGACAAGCAGAAAGACAGCGATAGGATAGCAGCTGACACCGATCATGCCCACAACACTGATAGCAGAAGAAGGCCGTAACTACGCTTTCGTGTGCTGGGTGTCGGGCTTAGAAACCCTAAACCCCTACCCCTAAACCCTAAACCCTAAACCCCTAAATTGTGCGCCTTAGAGCTTAAAGTCTGGTTCACGGCTTCACAGAGAGGTTTGGATTCAGCTTGGGGCTGTGAAGGCTTGCAGGGCTCAGGGTTACCTATGTAAGGCTCGGGTATAGGTTTTAGGCTTCAGGGTTTAGGATCCAGGGTCTAAGATGTAAGGTTGAGGGTTTAGAATTTAGGGTTAATGGTTTAAGTTTTAGGGTTTAAGGCTTAGGGGTTTGAACATGTGGCTTGTCTAGAATCCCAAACGCGACACACCGGGGCTGTGCTGGCAAGGAAACTTTTTGCTGCTGTGGCAATCGCTCACTGGGTCCGCGAAGGCGTCGGTCCATCCGGAAGACGAGCCGGAGGTCAAAACCCTAAACCCTGAACCCTAAACCCAAAGCTTTTACCGTTCAAACTTGCAAGAAGACGGCCCACCCAGGCACCGCAAGGAAGGTACCGGAGAAGTCTGGTGTCCCTCCTTGTTCATCTTTACACTTCACAGAGGAAGCAGGAGGTCTTTCCAAAGATTGCGCAGTCTAAGAAAAACGGTCTGAGGCAGAATCATCGGAGCTTTGCTAGACAAGCAAGCTGTTTGCGAAGGCGAGTGGGATGCTTTAGTTTTGGATCTGGGGGGTGGTCACTCTAGCAGGTTACTGTGTGGTATGCATGTTGAACACACGCAAATCGACGAGCGTATTACCCAACAGATGCTCCTGTGTGCAGAGGCCATGGCTTGGAATGACAAGCACAAGTGTGAAATGGCTTAATGTGCTGTGTAGGTGTATGTGGGATGGACACGCTGACTTGTGTAGACGTTGTTGTGTTCATGACCAGTGAACAGTACAAGTCCAAAGAAGGATGACAGAGTCCATCCAATGCCCAGCGACTACGTAGCAATCTTTGACAAAAAGGCCCAGCCTGTTCCAGAGCATACTGACCTGTTTAGGGCTTACTTGGGTCTAGGGTTTAGGGTTTAGGGTTTAGGGGTTTAGGGCCTTGCCACCTGCCAGGCCCTGCCCGTCGAGCGCTCGGAATTTGAGCGTCCGCGTGTCGCCACTCAAGTCATCGATGTCCACCAGCGTGGCCTGTAAGAAGATCTGAGGTTTAAAGATCGTCTATTATAGTAAATTGTACAGTATATTATGGCATACTACAGTATAGTATATTGTAGTATACTATAGTAGAGTATATAATGTGATATTACAGCATACTGTAGTATGGTATACTAAAGTATATTATACTAGTGGCTTTCTGAGACTGTCTGACTCGGCCATCTCTACAGATCGGTCTGAAACTTTGGTCTTATAGGGGCTGGTGTCAAAGGGCAGCCACCAAAGTGATTGCAGCGAAGTCCTGGGAAAGACAATATGCTACAAACAAAAACCGACATGTAGAATGAGCAGACTCCCCAGGCACGCTGCGCTTGCGACTGTTGTGATAGCCATGCTTCTTGCGAATGCAACCCGCAAGAAAACCAGATGAAGAAGCACTGGAAAGGTCTTTCGGATGCCACCAAAGGGGAATGTACACCAGGAAACCAAGGTGCCAGGGAGAAGGTGGGCTGCTGAGAATACACAGCCATGTGCCCTCTAAGGAAACATGCTCCCAACATGCAGGTAATCATCACGACAAGCAGAATGTCGTGAATATCTCGGGTGCATCGGGAAGCAGCTTGAGGCAATCGCATCTCAG
>CAJNDV010000383.1:0-17550 GCA_905221635.1 Symbiodinium sp. CCMP2456
GCCCGTATTCAACCAGTCGGTGCAGACCCAGTCTGGACGGGCGCCTGGTCCTTGCCGGCGGACCAGCAGGGGCTACTGGTGCTGGGCGCGCCGCTCGGAAGCGAGGCTTTCGTGCAACTTGAGTTGCGCCGTAAACGCGAGACCCAGGACCAACTGCTCACTCGCCTGCCCGCCGTTAACGGACCAGCAGTGCGCATGGCTCCTCCTGTTTTTCAGCGCTTCCCCGCGGGCAAACTACTTGCTCCGAATGCTCCGCCTGGGACGGATGCCTTTGCGCGCGAGCACGACGCTGCGGTGTGTGCGTGCTTTGCGGCCTCACTGTCGCAGGACTCCCCGCCCCCGCAGCCACTGCCTCAGCACTCACAGCGACTCGCTCAGCTCCCTTTGCAGTTTGGTGGCTTGGGGTTGCGCTCTGCAGTGGACCTCGCCCCCGCCGCCTACTGGGCATTTGGGCAGACTGCTTGCCGACCATCCAAGAACGCGCGCCGCTGGCAGCCGCTCGATTGGTCCGCGCATTGCAGTCCTCGGCCGAGACCGCGCAGCCCCTTTCTTGTTTGCTCGTCATGCGGCCGCCTGTCTCCAAGACCAAGGCTACGAGGCCCCCGCGCGGGACGCGCTGCTGCGGGCGCGGCCCGAGCGCAGGAAGAACGCGAGTTTGGGGAGTTTCTGCGAGGCTGGCAGCATTATGCTGCCCGTGCCAGCGACAAGCGCGCGCTTGATTTGCATTTTTTTCATATCGATGCCGCATCTCGAGCGCTGCTGCTGTCCACACGCTGCGCGCGCCTTCACCGTCTTCCACCTCAGCCGAGGTGACAGTGCCATCACCGCTCTCCCGGGTCCTGCTGCTACGACGGCTCCGCTTACCGCTGCCAGTCGCGCCGCGCACGTGCGCCCGCCGCGGCCGCTCGGCGACCATAGGGCTGCATGTGCGACTTCCGGTGTGCTCGCATCCCGAGCCCTTCCTCTCGAGCGGGCGGTGGCAAGGGTGTGCCAGGAAGCCGGGGCGCGGGTCGCCCGTAACGTTCGCCTGGCCGACATGAACATCGATGTTCCGGTCTCCGATGACCGCCGAATCGAAGTTGTCGCAAACGGGCTGTCCCTGTGGCATGGCGTGCAGCAGGCTGTTGATGCCACCATCGTCAGCCCCGTGACGCGGGCGGGTGAGGCCCAGCCGGGTGCAGACGTGCACCCCGGTCGAGCTGTTGCCGCAAACGCCACCAAACCTACCCCGAGCTCGTGCGCGCTTGCCGCTGCCGCTTGGTGGTCGTTGGTGTCGGCCGGTTTGGCGCCGAGGCGGCCACCTGGCTCCGGTTGCGGGCCAGGCAGCGTGCCTCGGAAGTGCAGGCAGCCCTGCGGGCGCCAGCGCATGCGGCATGGGTTGCCCGTTGGTCCGGGTTGCTCGCCCTAGCTGCACAGCGCGCCCTCTCCACATCCCTGTTGGAGCTCCCGCTTGCTGGGGAGCGCAACGTTGCCGGAGAAGCGCCCGAGCTGCACGAGATCCTCGCCGACGTGCGCTGGCAGCTTCCGGTAGTTGGCAGCCGCCTGGGGCCCCACTATAGTGCCCGTCGTGTCGTGCCCTGGCAGGAGCGCCTCCGTAGGACCAGGTAGGCACTGACGCATGAGACTTTGGGCTGCTGGAAAAATGTCTGGGGAAAAGAAAAAAAGAAGGCCCAATCCTTGAACAGAGCAAACGGAAACCCCAAAAGGAGTAAACCCAGGCCGAACCCCGAAAAGTAATTAATAAACCCAGATCGAAACGATGATGAAAGAAGGCCCAAGCCGAAACTCTAGATCTTAAACGGAGTAAGCCGACCCCGAACCTTAAAAAATTGTAAAACGTAAGCTTGCAAGAAGCCGAAACTTCAAAACCCAGGCCGAAGCCCTACATGGAGTAGGCCCATACCGAAACCCTAATGCAAAAAGGCCCAAACCTTAAAAGGGGTAGACGGACCCCGAAACCCCAAAAGAAGTGAAAGGTAACCTTGAAAGAAACCCGAAACCCTAAAAGGAGTAAATCCTGGCCGAAGCCTTAAAAACGAGTAAACCAAGACCGAAAAGAAACTTTAAAAAAGGCGCAAACCTTGGAAGTTTTTTTGCCCGCCGTGAACGGCAGGCAAAGGGCTTTCGTTCGAGATTGTTGTTTAAAAAATCACACGTGACACAAACAAAAATCACAGAGATCGGGCACCCCCTGGACCTCGTGTCTTGGTCACCGAGGCGGCGTACGCTCTCTGCGCGGCTACCACAGCTGGCCTGACCAGCCCGCGTTGTTGGAGGACGTCGGCGGGGACGGCGCGGAGCATGCGCGCCTTTGGTGCAGGACTTGGTGAAAGTTTGCCATCGGTGCGTGGGTCGCCGCTCCGTAACATTCGCCTCACCGACCTGGGCATCGATGTCGCGGTCTCTGACTCGACCGACGCATCGACGTTTTGGCGAATGCGCTCAGGCTGCGGCATGGGGCACAGAAGGCGGTCGACGCCGCGATCGTGCGCGGGGTTGGCTGCGTGACTGCGCTTACCACGGCAAACGCCGCCAAATGTACCCGAAAAGTCGGTGGATCTTCGCCGCCTCCATGCAGGAGCTTGCGCTTGCAGGTGCTATTGCAGGGACTGCCTTCGCGCCTGCGTAGGCTTCGCGCCGGTTTTTTCCGGTATTTTCGTTTAACACATAGAGGGCTTCTTTCTGCAGACTCCACCTGCAGCACGGTGAGGTCGTCCTGGGCACGACGCCAGACGGTTTTAATTTGTTTTCAAGCAGCCGTCACCACAGAACTCGAGACGCTCGGACCCGAGCTTCACCAGGTCCTCCACTTGTTGAAACTTCGGGGCCCTGTCGCCTCTCACTGCGGGTTTGCAAGGGCAGGGGGGCGTGAGTTGAGTTTAGTTTTGGCCGAGGTGTTCGCAGCTACCGGAAGCATGTTGGCAAAGAGCACTTCACACTGTAAGACGGTTTGGGCTGCTCTTTACATTGGTTTTCCTTGTTGCTGTCGGTTCAAGCAGAAGCCGGGGGGGGTGCCCAAATTTGCCCAAATCGCTTGATTAGCTTGCCGGGTCGAAGATCCCAATGGAGTTGCATCGTTTGCTCGCAGCCGTGTCCATACTGGTCACCGTGTCTCAGCCAGCACAAAGAGGGATTTAACGGGCTGGACGTGTCCGACGCTTGACTCCCGCCGAAAAATTCGCATGCGGTCGCCTTTCAGCGTTTTGATTGCCAGGTACGATGCGTTTTTTCATTGTCGGGCGCAGGTTCGGCTTGCAATGCCCAGCAAGATCGGGGTGGTGGCAGGCAGGCTGCCTGTCGAAGCCCTTTTTGAGCATTCAGACGTGAAGCATGCAGGAGTCTGGACGGCAATCGTGTTCATTTCCCGTCAGGCTTGACGAGAGTCCAACCGATGAGCTGGCAGTGCTGCAAGCTAGGATGGCCCCGTGGCTTTGCGGGTCGTGCAATGGTGACTGTTATACGGCAGTGGTAAACGGCATGGAAAACCTACTTGTTTTGTTTTTCCAGCTTTCAAGTCGTGCTGAAACGCAAGTAGGGGCCCGGGAACTTTTTTACGGCAAGCACACCATCCAACGACAGTGCAGCAAGACTTAAATGACATCATGTCCGAACCGTTTCAATCTTAGCCATGCATCTCGTCTCCTGGGCCGAGGATTATCAGCCGCGGTGGCGCCGTCGAATCCCACGGCGAAGACCTCGTTTCCGATATGGCAAATACAGTGGTAGATATCAGTATCACAAGCCAACGACGCCAAAGCCCACAACCACGGGGTCCCCATCCACGACGTCAACAAGCACCACCATAATTCCAGTTACTTGGCTTCGGATGATCGCGTGCCCTCAGAACCTGGAGGACGTGTTGTACCTTAAAAGTCCCCAATGACCCGTTTGGGCGCCGTATTTAAGGGTCATTTGAGATTTACAGGACATTTAGGCATTTAAGAGACATTTGAAAATCAAAAACACACATCAACGGTTTTCGCCTAAAACGGGCAGAACAAAGCAAATCGCCAATATTTGAAACAGTCGGGTGCTCAGTCCCGATCGCTACAGATTTGCTGCGCCCGCTTCGTTCTAGACCATCGGCCTCCGATTGAAGCGAGCTAGGCAGAAACGGCTCATCATCACTTTTTTGTTCTCTCGCGCTTTCTCTCCGCGTCTCTCGTTCGTCCCGGCCAACCTTCATTTCCCCACAAGCATAGCATAGCATAGCAGTATGCTCTGCTGAGCTTGCACAGATTTTCGGCGGTCCTGCACGTATTGACAGAGCTTTCCGTTTCCTGCTGTCGGCTGTGACAAAAGACCCTAACCCCACAGTGCGGTGCAAAAACCTTGACCACCTTACATACTGTATGAGTACACACTACATGCCTACTTCCGGTCGAAACCTATTCGCTCTTTCGAAATATCTCCTTCTGGCATGCACCCTACATGAATTCGGTAAATAATTTATCTATAAGGCTTACACTTTTAAACTTATGCAAATTTGAAACACCAAACCTTCAGCACAAAGGCTTCACGTCGCCGCGAAACCCAGTAATACTAGCTAGTTTACACGTACTATGTACCCAATATAGTGTCGCAGACACCAACTAAATAGAAAGAAAAAGGAGTGATTTCAAGAGTGGGGGCAGTATTCCAAGGGCGGTTTGTGATTTCTCCTTGCCGGCTTCTGCATATTGCCTATGTATCAATTAGAACCCAAGCCCAGGACCGGGATTTCGTCAAATTATTAAAGGGTATTTCGTGTTTTTTCAAGCTGCTGAATCATTGTATGCAAAAAGAACTTAGACCCAGGACCGTGATTTCGTGATCTTCCTCGTGTTCGGGGTCTTGATTACTTTGTGGTGTCTTGGGTGTTATTTTGTCAGGATGTAGTTCACATAGGTCAGAGGACGGACAGAAAGACAATGATTTTTTTTATAATAAACCCTAGACCCCAAACCATGAAACTCCAAACTTCGACTTCAAGGTGTAGGACTTTATAGGGTTTAGGACTTTAGGGTTGAAGGTTTAGGATTTTAAGGTCAGGGCTTAGGAATTCAGGGTTGTGGCATTTTCACTTTCAAGAAGTCCTCGCCGGCTGCTCGGGTATCTACCCAGGACCCTGACAACTTAACTACTGGAGGGATACCCTAAACCCCCAATTTAGCAGTCTCCCATACCTTACACCCTTTAAAACCGGACTCCCTCTAAGCCCTTTAAACCGACAACCAAAAAACCTAGACCCCCTAAGTCGCAAAGCTTCTAAAAGCCCCACACCCTAAGCTTTGTTTACGGCAGGCCTGTTTCGACAGTCGAAAAGGTCAGAGGAACGACCGTGATTTCGTGATATTTCGGGGTTTTTCGTGATCTCTCCCAGGCGGCTTCTCTATTTGTTAATATAACACCACAAACACGACCGAGATATCACGAGAAATCTCGTGAAATCCCGGCCCCGGCCTCTGGATGGCACGAAGAACACACTTTCGGTTGCAATGCAGCTAAAAACCACGCAGATCACGCATTATATCGCTCATTTGGGTGGGTTATAACTAACATTCCACGCTTTATCACGCTCACCATTTTCCAGAAAATGCACAGCCCAGTTTCGACTGAAGCCGGGATTTCCGGTGAATTTGGTCTGGGCACCGGGGCCGGGATTTCACGAGATATCTCGTGATATCTCGGTCGTGTTTGTGGTGCTATATTAACAAATTAAGAAGCCGCCTGGGAGAGATCATGAAAACCGTGGAAATATCACGAAATCACGGTCCTTCCTCCGACCTTTCGACTAGCGAAAGCGGCGTACAATAAACAAAGCTAAGGGTGCAGGGTTTTTACAAGTTTTGCGGCTCAGGGGTTCTGGGGTTTTTGGTTGTCGGTTTAAAGGGCTTAGGGGGAGTCCGGTTTCAGACGGTGTAAGGTTTGGGAGACTGTTAAATTGGGGGTTTAGGGTATCCTTCCAGTAGTTAAGTTGTCAGGGTCCTGGGTAGATACCCGAGCAGCCGGCGAGGACTTCTTGAAAGTGAAAATGCCACCAGAGTCCTGTTCCCTCCTAAACCCTGAACCCTAAAATCCTAAACCCTGAACCCTGAACCCCAAAGTGCTAAACCCTAAAGCTCTCTGCACCTTGAACTTGAAGTTTGGGGTTGCATGGCTCAGGGTTCGGGAGCTTCAGGGTGGCGAGCCACGAAGCTGGATTTAGGGTTTAGGGTTTATTCTAAAAAATCATTGTTTTCCGTCCGTCCTCTGACCTATGTAAACTATGTACTGACTCAACAACACCCAAGACACCACAAAGTAATCAAGACCCCGAACACGAGGAAGATCACGAAATCACGGTCCTGGGTCTAGGTTCCTTTTTCTTACAGTGATTTAGCCGCTTGAAAAAACACGAAACCCTTTAATCATGTGACGACATCCCGGTCCTGGGCTTGGGTTCTAGTTGATACATAGGCAATATGCAGAAGCCGCCAAGGAGAAATCACAAACCGCCTTTGGAATAAGCACCCACCTTGAATGACTCCTTTTTCTTTCTATGTAGTTGGTAGCTGCGACACACTATATTGATCTATATTGTGGACATGGCACGTAAACTAGCTCGTTCTACTGGGTTTCGCGGCGACGTGAAACCTTTGGGCTTAAGGCTTGGTGTGTCAACTTCTGCATAAGTGTAAACGCGTAAGCCCCTTATTACTTTCCGTAAGGTGCGCGCCACCAATGAAGAAGGAGATATTTCGAAAGAAGAATATGTTTCGACCAAAAGTACGCATGAAGTGCGCACATACAGTATGTAAGTAAGGTGGTCAAAGGTTTTAAAGCACTTTAGGGTTAAGTTTCTTGTTGTCGCACTCTTCAGCACAGGAACCGGAGAGTTCTGTCAATACTTGCAGGACGGGTTTGGCCCAAAATCGGTTGCTACTTGCTTTCCGTGCTCGGATAACTGAATTTTGAGCAAATTTTGGGAAGTCCGCGCAGTGTATCGCTTGAACACGGTGAAACTGGCGAGATCTGTCAAACTGAGCATTTTCGTTTCGAATCACCCGGAATCACCAGAGAGCATCGGAATTGGCAAGTTTTAAAAGTCATTTGAAACGCACCTTAAAATAAAGAACATTTGTTTTGGCGCACGTCGCGTATTTTTAAAGGACATGTGGTCCTCCAGGAAGTGCTGGCTCCCGCCTTGTTGCTGCCGGCACAGCAGCCGTTGTGTACGTGCCTTCTAACGTGCTGCAGAGTGGCGAGTGTGCTTATTTAGATGGGGGATTCGAGTCAACACAGATGTTTTGAGCGGTCTGGGCATTGTGGAGGATTGCAACAAATCGTTTTCATGTGATTTCGCAAGCTCTGCAGCGAACCATGTGTCACCAGTGCAACAACACAACATGCCGATGTAGTGCTGTAGCTGTACTGACTGTTTTGTCTGCCGTTGTGACCGTTGCAGGTGCCATCACAATGGATTTCAGCCCCCCAAGGCATGCCTTGCAATTCAGCGTGCTCTGCGCTCAACAGCGAAGGCAACATATTTCAGTGTGGCAAAGAAGAGATGGCAGCAATCAACACTTCCGCCGCAATATTGACCTTGCTCTCCGACCTGAACCTTACAGTGGCATGCTCGCCAACTCAGCCTAGAAATGATGGCGGGAGTCCTTTTACCACGCCGAGCGGAGGCTGTTACTATTGGAATTCGGGCCAACCAGCTGGAAATGTGGACTGCGATTCTGTCTTAAATGGAAACCGAATCCCGCTGTGCTACTGCGTTCCAGCTTTTCGGCGGCACATGGGCTCCTCTCGGCTTGCATGTCTGAGCTCCTAAACCCAAAGTGTTTCCGTCTAAGGGTCCGCCAGCTGCTTGGTTGCAGTCCGAAAGTGTTAGAGCAGAGCAGAGAGCAATTCTTCTCAGAGTGAGAGGGTTGTGGTGGTGCCTCGCTCTGCGCACCATCCTGCCAGGCACCAATTCCTGCTGCTTGGCTGCCAGTGAGGTGAATTCTGAAAGGAACGGAACCTTGAACCACTAACTAAGTGGTTCGGGCTCTCACCTGAAGATTGTTATGAAGTTCCTCGCTTTTGGCAGTATAGAAGAACTGAAGATGGACATTAGATAGACAAGGCTGTGTCGCCGACAGGGGGGCTTCCAGCCAGTACAGCGTGTTAAGGTTGTAGCTCCCGAAAATTTACTTGTGAGTTGGTTTCTCTGTCGGCACCTTCTTTTGTAGCGCGTGGGCATTGCCATGCAACATCTGGGTCTGCAACCGGCCGCTACTTACACTTAAATGGTGAGGGACTGCGTATCGAGTCCAGTGTACGTGCACAGCGCAGGAAAGTGTTCGGGAATGTAGGGGCACAACTTCTGGTGCTGCTGCACCTGACGGATCTCCGAGCGCGCGCGAGTCGGGTTGTCAGGTTTTTCGGTTCGGCACTTCGGCGTTTCGGGGACTATCAAGGCCGCAATCCGTTGCAGTGTTGGTTGCAGCCTAGTAGCATCGGCAGTTTTGCTATGGTTGCTGCCGTCGCGTCCGCGTCAGTAAGAGGAGTAGCACTGCCGGCGCGCATCGGTGTGTTTTTGCTTGGTCGATTCGGATTTCCGCGCGCGTGCGCGAGTGGTTTGCAAATCCTGCTTGAACTTGGTTGTCAAGTCTCTGCATAGCGTCGTGTCCTTTGCTGAGGATCCGAATGGACCTTGGCTCTCGGGTGCCGCATTCCAACCCTGCAGCCATACCTGTCAGAAAGAGGGCTTCGCGAATTGTGGCAAGGAAGAGATGGCAGCAATAAACTCCTCAGCCGCGCTCTTCACGTTGACGTCCCATCTCAACCTGACATGCAATCCACCGACAGGGCCTCCCTTCCGGGATGGCGGAGGGACTCCGTTCACCACAACGAGTGGGAGTTGCTATTACTGGGACCCGAGCAAGCCTGCGGACGAGGTGGATTGCGACACCGTTTTGAATTCAGGTCGACAGCCCATGTGCTACTGCGTCCCTGATGCTTGGTTGCAGATAGCCCATATGTCAGCTCAGACGAAAGTGAGTGGACCAGTTAACTCCCAGATACTGTTGCTGTCTCAGGGTCCGCCAGCTGCTTGGCAGCACAAGATTGCCGATTGCTGACTGATGTTTCCTCATGCTGAGTAGATGTGGGCATGCCGTAGTCGTGTGGATGCTGGTGTTGTTTGTCGTTGTTTGCCCCCTCGCAACCAGGCACCTATTCCTGCTGCTCGTTTGCATCGATGGTTTGGCACCCTTGAAGTGCGAGTCTCGAGTAGAGAAGATGAGCTGCAGATAAAGGTTGAGGCACCAAGACAGAAGCGCTCTGTGCTTAGGAGATCTAGTCTCGGTCCCTGTGCCACTCATTACGTCTTGCTGGTGACTCCTCTGTTTCATGCTTCAACCCAAGAAATGAAATTCAGTCGAGAATCGCATTCCGCACTGAGGGGCCACCTGAAAACTGGATCTCGGCCGCTGCAAACCAACCCTGCGATACCGCTTGCTTGAATGCGGGCTTTGACGAGTGCGGCCAGGAGGAGATGGCTGCTATCAATTCCACCGCGACACTGAAGACATTGCTCTCCCTTCTCAATCTTACATGCACCCCACCAGCGACTGGCAGCCCCTTCAGGGATGGCGGCGGCAGTCCCTTCACAACGACGAGTGGAAGTTGCTACTACTGGGACCCCACAGAACCCGCGTCCAGCGTGGACTGCTCAACTGTGCAGTTCTCAGGGCGAAAGCCTTTGTGCTACTGCAAAGCTTTCGAAGACTAGCTGGCTTCGACAGACCGGTGACAGACCGTTTGCCGTTTGCCTCTCATAGTGTTCCCCTTCATTGGAGTGCGAACGACAACTCTCATCAGGCGAGTCCATGCGCTCCCACTGCAAAGGTTCGACCTGATACAGGCTGCGAAGCCAGCGGCAGAGTTTTGCAAACAACAGGCAAAGACCTGAGCAAAGGCACACAAGGAATGCCACAAGGATTGTAAGATGCTGTACTCTGAGAGGTGTTTCTGAGTTCGCATGAGCGTGGGGGTCGTCATCAGTTATTCATGAGAACCACGAATCGCTATGCTACAAGACTGCATTGCACATTCCTTACAGGACAGGCGAGCCCTAGCTCAGATTGCACATGCCTCTTCTCGTGAAATGCCGGCGGTTGCCAAAGGGCAGCCTTCGAAGTGTCAGCTGCCAGAAGCAGAGGCGTATGCATACAAAAGAGTGCTCCTGGCGCAACATGTATGCCGTATTATCCAGCAACTGGTCAGCACTCCAACAAGTTTATGTCGAAGTTCTGGATACAAGTTGTCTGTAGTTCACTTTGTGCTACCCATGCTGCGACACTTCCATCTGATGCTGTTGTCCTGCCTTTGCACTCTGCAATTAGGCAGGCTGTGCCGGTTCCTTAATCGTGTTGTTGCTTTCGACTTGAGGGCTCCGCGGTTTTGTCGCGCTAATGCAGCTAAGCTACAAGTGATGCGGCTGCCTCGGCTCGAGCATCGAAAAGCAGAGTCCGCAGATTATCGAGATGGAAGCAGAGAATCTCGAAGACGAGTTGCCGTACAGCCAGCGGGAGTCGTGGAAGGCGTTGCCTACATTAGCAGCTCGTGCGTAGTTCTAGTCGTGTTGGTGAATTGGCATGCAAGACATCGGCTCTGAAAAGCCTTGTTTCTGCAGGTGTGGTCCTTTCAAGTCAGCACGAATCGTGAGTTGCCGCCTGTTACTGTTCTGCTTCAGCTCAACGCTAGCGCAGGATATTTCTCCCATTCCGCAAAACGACGGTCCACATCCTCTTGCAGCTTCTTGGGCCTGCCATGCTTCCGAAATGCTGTAGTTCTACTTGGAAGTGTGCGGTTCGTGTCTGGCATGGCCAGCAAAGGTGATAAAGTATCCGTTGGGCTTCGAAGAGGCAACATGACAGACTTTGGAGGAGTTTAGTTTACCGCATACTGTGGTTCCAGACTGTGGCTGTTCCAACTATCGAGGTTCACAGCTATTTTCGGGCGATTCAGCAGCGCAATGAGACCAGCGAGAGGGCACTGCACTTGACTGCTGATGTTATCGAGCATAACTCAGCCAACTACACCGCTTGGTACTATCGGCGGCGGTGCCTCAAAGATTTGGGCATCGACCTGGAAGAGGAGCGCGTGTTCACTGACAAGTGGGCTAGAGACTGCCCGAAGAACTACCAGGCCATGTCGTCATGCAGTGGGAAGCGAGGGTGGAGGTCACCAGAATCGCTCCGTTTTTCTCTGAAGGTCTGGTACCACAGGCGGTGGCTCGTGTCGGAGATGGCGGCGCGAGCCCGTGCCCACACGCCAGGCCCAGAAGCCGAGGCGACCATCCAGCAAATAGCCAAGACCGAGCTGGACTATCACTTGGCAGCTGGGGCTCGCAGTACTCCTAAAAGACGTAGGAACTGCTTAGATCAGTTGCCCTTTCCGTGTCCTTCTTTTTGAGGTACATGGTTTGAGCTTGTTGTGGGCCCGGGCTGCCTGTGTCATGAGGAGTGCATGCGGGTGAACAGTGACTACAAGAATTACAACGGCTGGTGCTGCCTTCAGTGGTCAGGGCAGCTTCGAGACGCATGCTTGCGCTGTGCTGCTGACATTCGCACCAAGGTCTCACCGACAGTACATACTGCAGCACTTCAATATGTGGCATGAAGAGCTCCCTTTCGTGGAGCTCTTGTTGGAAGAAGACATCCGCAACAATTCTGCCTGGAACCATAGGCCGGCGGGCCGCCGGTTCAGCCTCGCCTCGCGTCCTTTGCGTTTTCTGTTGAACGCGCACGCTGGGAGGTACACAGTGGTTCGAAATCAAAGCTGGCCACTGACAGACAGCATTCGTGATCGTGAGCTGGCTTTTGCCATGCAAGCGATCCGGAAATGTGCAAGCAATGAGTGTGCCTGGAACTATTTGTCCGCATTCCTGGGCGAAGGAGATGGGAAGGTCGGCCGGGCCGCAAAGCCAAGTCTTCAGTTTGCATTGCCAATCACCAGTGGATGCAGGTTCCCTGGACTTCGGCACCGGCGCTTGAGATGCTCTGTCGCGAGGCAACCAGCAAGACTGTTTTCGTTGCTGGTTGCACGCAGTGCATTGCGGAGGTGATTCATGCCGCAGAGAATCAGGGCCCATCCTGCTGCTTTGCCATCCAAGCCCTCGCCAACATCCACGAGGAATCGGCAGCATTTCTGCGCTGACAGCTTCTATTGTCGTGTTTGCGAGGCAAGGGGAGAAGTCCAAGCAGCCCTTGACCAGTACGAGAGGCTGAAGGAACTGGATAGAATACGGGCGAAGTATTGGTGTTGGCGTGTCCTTGCCTTACTCGGCTGGCATGAACACAGGAATGCCATACTTTTACCATGCAAAGCCACCTCTCATTGCATGTAGAGCTGAGGCCGATTATTTGAAGCAGAAGGTGAAAGGCATCAGCTGAGTAGTGCCAGAAAGCGTTCCGTCCACAGTAGGTACTTGTACAGCAGATGCCGCGTCGAAAGCTGTCAGCGCACACCGCCTAGGGTACTTTGATGCTGGGTTGGTTTGCAGTTTGTATTGTGGAGAGATGTCCGAGATGTAATTTCAGCAGGGCTCAAGGAGTGACCGAGGCCTCCTTGGAGGATCTTAGGTCCCTCTTTAAGATGCCTCGGAGCGGCATGGCGGGTGCATCGTCCCAAGCGGCTTCTGTGCCTTGGGCATTTCGTTGTCACGCCTGCGTTCCTAGCTGGAGATCGCACGAAGCTTCTGAGTCTCCCAGTTCGCTGTTCAGCGGCCTTTTCATCTCAGGTCGGGGGCTTGGCTTTGGGAGCATCTCGCGGTGCACATCCCACGATGCGATTGGATTCCTTCTTGAAATCCACCGACCCCGGATATCAGCATGCAGAGGCTTCTGAGAATCTTCTTGTTTGGAAGACGTCTGCGACCCGCCTTCCGTGGAGGCGCCCGCGCAGGGAGATCGCTTCATCAGGAAGATGGCCAGACCCCAAGACGACAAAGTCAGAGGCACCCTTTGGCCCTCACGGTAGCCCTTGGTGCCCGGAAGCAACATCGTGGCATAAGTGTTAAGTGTGCGATTTCGTGTGGCTCGAACAAGGCCACATATGGGCAGATTCGCCCTTCCGTCAGCTTTGTGAGCGAAGCCCGCGTTATCCGACCGGTCAAGGCTAGGGAGTCTGGTGCCTGCAGACCCGAAATTTGAGAGTGGTTCATGGGTTTCAAACCCTCAGTCGACGAGGAATGTGGCGCAATGGATATGTCCATTTTGCCACACCCGCTGATGGACCCAAAGGGCGATCCTCGCGAAGGGACCTTTGAGATCCCGCCTCCACCTGAAGAAGTTGACGATTCCTTCATCAAAATGTGCTCCTCTTACTCATGTCAACGGAGTTTACGGTGTCCAGGCATTGGTGAACCTTTACTTTCTGCCGGCAGGTATCAGAATCACAGCCTGATGCTTCCATCCGAGCGGTACAAGGAGCATCTCCTCATGAAAGCTGGTGAAAAGAAGTGGCGAGAGGAAAGGGACGCAGTGTTTCGATATCGTAAGCGCATGACGGTCCTGGAGCGGAAGCACCCGGAAGTGAATGTCTCAGCTTGACCGTGGAGAGAAGTGCATGGCAGCCCCAAGCCATGACTTGACCAATGATTCAGCATCTCCTGTGCGACCAAGGGTATCCTGGGAATTGATGGACCCACGCATCCGGATACCTTGCTGTACAAAGATCGTTATCAGCATTTGGCTGCACAGGCGGGGCATCACTCGGAGTGCGATGCATTTGCGACCATCGCAGTTTGTCGGGGCTTTGCAGGCAGAGCGCAAGGCAAACATTGCCGAGAATCGCTTTGCAAACTTACACGCGCAGAATTATTCAGACGACGCAGTGGCAATGCGAAGCCATGGCACTGATCCGGGCCTGGAGCGCTCTAAGGTCCGGTGCATTCGCTTGACATGCAGTATGTTTGTCGGGACGTCTTTGTGGTGCTCTCGGCAGGACATTTGTATTCAGCGAAAATGCATCGATCCCGAGCAACATCCATTTCGATTTCTTGATACGCACGCACGCCTCTTTCCGAAATATTCGCCGGTCGGCGCCTCACGAACAAGCCAGCCCCAGCAACCTCCCGCTGCCTTTGAGTTCCTGCTCAGACCTGGGACCCTGAACGAGCCGCAGCCCTGCGCAGTGACGAGCCTAGTCACATGCTCACTTCGTGCGATGCTCCGGAGGCTTTGCCTGCCTTGCTGGCAGAATCTTGCTTTGCCTTGCGAGTCGGTTCTGCAGTGCCGGTGCCGCCTGGTCTGACGGTTTTGAGGTCACGACGTCAGGGCTGCTCAGCTTGATCCCGCGAGTGTTGCACGAGCAGACAGTTTTGCAAATCCTCAGTGTCTGCCGAGTCTCCAGAAAGCATCTGCAACAGGACAGGCAGCACAACATCATCAATGGCGCACGCAACGAATTGACGTACGACGTTGCACTCCCATGGGAGGAGGCCGAGAACTCAATATCTAATGCTCATGTACAGTAACGGAGCACATGGATGTGCGAGACTCCTGCCCTTGCCAACATGGGCTCACGTCATTGCATCAGGTCCAGCAGCAAGCAGTGCAGCGTCGGGTTGCTGAAGCTGCAAAGACTGCCACTCGAAGCATGAGCAGCCATGAGATTTGATCTCAGCAGTGCCACGTAGTGTCATCTCTGAGACAACAAGATTGATAATGACCTTGTACAGTCTTTGCGGGCAACCAGGCAGGTCAAGCACAGTCGTCCCATGCCTTACACCGCCCAGTATCCGTTTCACACAGCTTGAGCATGCCTTTTTGCTGTTACCAAAAATCTTGGTGCAGCTACCCAGCTGACCTACACGGGTTGCACGTGTCACCTCGCATTGAAAATGGAGCACGGTATGGCACCCATCCACAAACACATGCAGCCATGTGTGGATCCTTGCTGGCCAATGTTAGCTATACGGGCATCCTTCCTGTTGGCTCAGGTTTGGTTTCAGCCCAGGAGGCTAGGGAAAGCTGCCCATGCCGCGCCGATGAACCGGAAGGGCTGACGCCATGAAGCAGAAGAGACCGCAGCAGCATGCACACAACAAGCCCGTTGTCAAAGAGTATCGCACGAGAGTGACGTGCGGAAGAGTGTCTGGCAAGGTGGCCACCTGGCAAGGTGAGGAGGGATGGATCCGACCGGATGCCAAGATCAATCATGGCTTGAGCTCCAAGAACAGCGGCTTGGTACTGGTTAGGCGGAAGGATGTCTCTGCGGGTCAGGCTTTGAAGCCCGGTGAAGCGGTGGACTTCCTGGTCTACTCCGAAGTCGCTGAAGGCGGTCGCTTGGGTGCCGAGTTCTGTCGGCTTGTGCCCGGCAAGAGCCAGCCCAGCCCAGCCGGCCAAGGCCAGCCCGAAAGGCCACAGCCTCCACAGCCGAAGGCATCACCGGTGAAGCCACTGGTGAAGCCAGCACAGAAAGTTCTGCAGCTGCACCTCAAGAAGCCAGAAGTGCCGGTGCTCAAGAAGCCAGAGCCGCCGACACTCATGAAGCCAGTTCCGAAGAAGGGCGGGAAACCCAAAGGAGCGACTCTGGGCAAAAGCGGGAAGCCATCCATCCAGAATGTCACTACCGGCAAAGATGGGAAGAAGTCTGGAGCAGCGATGACACCTGGAAAGGGACCTCCAGCAACTGCTGCCAAGGGGTTCAATGCAAATGCCATGACTGCTGCACCCCCATCTGCCGATGGCTTTAAAGCCAAATCGAAGCTGCCGCGACAACAGATCGGCACAGCTGAGCAGAGTGGCCAGCTTCACGAATGGTGGGGCAAGTATGGCTGGATCATACCGGACAAGCCTGTCAACCATCCTGGCGCTAGCAAACGCCAGGGAAAAGTTTATGTTCATATCTCCGACATGGAGGACGACAGCGTGACGGTAATGCCCGGTTGCCGCGTGTCCTTCCTGCTGTACGCCCGAGGCTAAGTTTCGCGGGAAAGATCGAGTGAGGGCATGAGGTCGGGTGCGGCTTTCGCACTGTCAGGTGGACAACAGCGGCCTCGGGGCGCAGAACTGCAGGATTGTGGACAGCCTTCCAGGAGGTGTGGTACTGTTGTGGCATTCTTGTAGCCATGTAACTACTCGTGGCGCTTCAGGCAAAGGCTTGCAAAACGCAGGGCCCAAGGCTCGAGTACCGGTTTGCAAGATGTCGCTTGCAGCTGCTCTTTGCGCACGAATTGGTGCAGACCGGTTACAACAAGTGGCAGTCCGGTTACCAGCCTTGGGCCCAAGCTTCTCAAGCTCATAAGAGGAAGACTTGACTTGTAGCTGCTACAGGCAAGCCGACGGCTGGCAGTCCCAGTCCCAGGAAGCTCAGGAAGAGGAAGGCCTGCCTCCTGACTGGGAGGAGCCTGGCAGCCAGACATGTCCACAGAGCTCGTGCCTAATTTGATTCGCTTCGGAGGAGCATTGGTCGGACGAGTATGATGTCCCGTACTTCTGGAACAAGAAGACCAAGGAATTCCAGAGCTGTAGACGATAGCCTTCTGCAAGTGATGTTGGTTAGGGGAGCTTGTGCCAGGAGTCCGTGTGGGTGAGACCTCAATGAGTTCAAACAGTTGGCCAAAATCTGGCTCACCCCGCTTGTAATGTCATGGTTCCGGGTGCAGATTTTGATGTACACATCGTCGTCACGCGCCTCGAGAGCCTCGCTAGACTCCCGTGCTGGCCTGTCACGGGCCACTGGCTTGTCGTACGGGTGCGCCTAGTATGACAAGTTGACCGACGAAATAGCTTGAAACAGCGGCGAGGCAAACAGATTCCTGTACTGACCATGGTCAAGTTGAAATCCGAAAACGTCATGCTTCCAGGCCTGCAGTGAGGTTGCCGATACGAAGTCAATAAGTGACAAAGAAGAGCCCTGCTTTTCCCTTTGATTTTATAGTTTAGTTCCTTTCCTTTTTTCGTTGGTCTTTTTATTTAAAGTTCCTTTGCGACTTCATTGCTTGTATTTCAATTGGCCAAAAGACAGAAGGAAATAGGAGTTGGAAATACGAAACCCAGCAAGGGGTACGACAAGGCGAATGGAGCCCTGCCAGGGCTTCGGCACTTTGAAATCCCAACTTTTCGCAGGGTGGTGGCAGATACACGATTTATCATGCGGGCCACCCTAGCATACGCGCGACACCGTAATGGAAATCAAATAAAGATTGGCTTAAAATCGGTATTCCAACACAACTCTCGGAATCATCCCCACGTGCTGAGAATCAAATCTTATATATCTGATAATATATATTTCTTTTATTTTCGGAAAAGGGAGACTTTCAGACCTTTGGGCCATTTATATTTGATCTGTCTTGAAAATTTGAATATTTGAGAATTTTTTTATTGAAATGAAAAAGATAATTATTTTCGTGATTTCGACATTTCGCTTCATACTATTATGTAAATAAAATATAAGAGATTTCTATTCGTGATATTTATTATAGATTACTATAATTTTCTAGATTTAATAGAATTAAAAATTCGAATAATACATATATAGCTTGATTTAGAAAAATAAATAAAATATAAAAAAATATAATAATAATAATAA
>CAJNDV010000384.1:0-17548 GCA_905221635.1 Symbiodinium sp. CCMP2456
CTGCTGCTACAACTGCTACTGCTACTACTACTATTACTACTACCGCTACAACAGTGGTACGACCACCACTTCTATTACCACTATTATTATCATTACGACGACTACTAGTACTACTGCTGCTGCTGCTACTACTTTTTTATCACTACTACTACTACTACTACTACTACGACTACGACTACTACTACTACTACTACGACGACGACGACGACTACTACTACTACCACCACTACTACTCCCGCTACTGCTACTACTACCACTACTACTACTGCTACTACTACTCCTGCTACTACTACTGCTACTACTACTGCTAAGGCGACGACCACGACGTGGTTTCGGTACTATACACTGGCGGTATCAGGCCCAACAACACTATTTCTAAATTCAGGCTCCTATACTGTCTCCTTGAAGCCCTAAGCCCCAATAACGGAAGGTCGACAGCAGCTGGCTGGTCGTTGAATCTCTGCTTGCACTCGAAGGGGGCGACCTCGCCGTGGCCACGAGTGACTTCGATGACAGACCTTGGTAGTTCAATGGGATTTCAGGGTTTCGAAGGATCATCGGATTTCATAGGTTTTAGGTTTCATGGGGCTTAGGTAGGCTTGATGGGGTTTAGGGTTTCATGGAATTTTTTGGGGTTTCATAGATTATGGGGTTTGAGTGTTTGAGGTTTCTAAGTTGGGGGAGGGTCAAGCTTGCTCTTCAAAGCACAAAGCCCAATCGGCGAGGGGAAAAGGGTCTTGCAAAAAAAAAGCTTTGTGCTTTAGAGGAACGCCTTTATGACCACCTAATTCTAAAGCTGCCTCCTCTTCCTACGTTAAGTCTGCAAACTGCAAATGAACTAGACCCCGAAACCCTCAACGGAGTGAGGATTTAAGGTTCAGGGTCCCTAACTTTTCTAAATGTATGGAAAGGAAGTTCGGTGTTGTCTAGTGCTTTTCTCTTTTGCAGGCTGTTGGGCTTATTGGCCCTCGCCTGGATTGCCCGAGCTAGCCCCCAAGCCCTAAACCCGCCACCGTCTGAACCCAAACTAGGGTCTAGGGTTTAGGGTTGAAACCGTCTGAACCCAAACTGGGGTTTAGGGTTTAGGCTTTAACAGTGTTCAGGCGATTGCACAAGTCCTGATGCAAAAAAGGCTTTAACAGTCCGTGCTGAAAAGGGTTTAAAGCGCCGGAACCCAACCTACCCTGCTATGCGGGCTCCTCCCTGCGAAAAAGAAGAGCAGCAACAACGAGCAACAACCAGACCAGCAAGGCGAGAACATGGTCCACCTGTTCCAGAGTACTGGGAAAGGTCGGATGTTTGAAGTCTGGTTATTCTTGGGTCAGGGTTCGAGGCTTCGGAAAGGTTTCGGGTTTAGGGCTCTGCCGTCCGGATTAGGAGGTGTTGCTTAAGATGTTTTCCCTAAGCCCTAAACCCGGTTCCAGGGTTCGGAGCTTTGGGTTCGAGGGTTGGGACATGTCGGTTTTGGGACGAGGGCTTGTGGTTCAGGGTTTAGCTTTGGGGTTTCGGATTTGAGGGTTTGGGTAGTTGAGATTAGGGCCATTTAGGGTTTGAGTCCAGGCAGTGGCCATTATTGTGCGGAAGGCTTCACACCCCTAAACCCCGATAACCCCCACACCCCCTAACCCCTCAACCCTGCAAACCCTGAACACTTGAGCCCTTGGACCTTAGTACTCTGGGGGTTTCTGCTCCTCAGAGCCTTCGTGAGCGTGAACCCACGGCTTCCCCAAGCCGTCTACATGCTTTGAAAGGGGGGGGGTCGAAGCAACTAGATCGGTTTAGGGTTTTGGGGGCTTTAAGATTCCATCTCACAATAGTTAGACCCCTGGAGCCTTACTGATCACGGTGCAGATTCAAACAAAGAATCGGACAAGTTGCTAAGAGTGTCCCGCTGTAGTCCATATACAGTTATGGTCTGAGATACCCCGGAAGAAAGCTTGTTCTAGTTCTTACGGCCCCTGTATTCTCTCTCTCTCTCTATATATATATATATATTTATGTATGTATGTATATATATATATATACATAGATAGATATAGGGTTTGCGAAGGTGCAGGCATTTTTCGAACCGTCGGAGCTCGATCCCTCCAGGCACCCTGAGAGGCCTTGAAGCCCGAAGAACCCTGATGGAACCTAAACCCTAAATCCTAAACCCTAAACCCTAAACCCTGTTGGAACCATTGTAGAAGAAGAGTTTTTCCACTAGGTTCCCCAGTGGTCCTTTTGCCCTTTTTCTGTTTAGGCTCCCTTATTAAAACCAAATAGTAGGAAAAAGGGTATCCTTGTTATTCAGGGGCTACTGGGGAACCTAGTAGGACTATTTAACAACTCCAGGCTATGGAATCCTTTATGGGACTATTTAAAAAATCGTCCGTTGAAGAACCCCCGAACAATCTGCTTGGAACGTAAAGGGCGCATCAAGCTTCCCACGAGTAGACGCAGGCCACTTGGAGGCTTCGGCGTCTTTCTTTGCCCACGGCCTGCCGTCTGAACCTGTTATCACCTTTTGTTTTTTTGGGGGGGCCACGGCTTTTGATGAGGCCCTGGGTTTAGGTTTGAGTGTTCAGGGTTTTAGGGTTCTAGAGTTTAGGGTTTACATAGAGTTTACATCGGGTTGTTTTAAGGTATCAGGGTTTAGAGGTTAGGGCTGAACTTGGGAGTCAGCTGTGGGGTTCGGGAGAGGGTTCCTGCACTTGCGAGCTCTGTCCGAATCTTTACAGAATCCTGGAGCAGCTACCCACAGGCCCCATAGTAGTTCCTTTTTGGGGGTTCATATTTAGAATCCTATAAGGAAATCCCCAAAAGGAACTACTATGGGGCCTATGGCTAGGGTGGACTTCAATTCCGCGATTTCGAAATGCGGAATTCAAAATCTACACCTTAGGGTTTAGGGTTTAGGGTTTAGGGTTACATTGAATTGGATGCAAGCATGATAATCTCAAGCCATCCTCGCTTGTGAGCATCGTACTCAGCGATGCGAGAGGGAAAAAGCCCGACATCGTAAACCAACTGTCTGCAGAGCCCTGATCCCGAAACCGTCGGTCCCTGGAAAAATCGGGACTTGTTTATTCATGGGTTGCTTCATGAAAGGGAAACTCGGTGCCTTGATTCGAGCGATACACCACGAATCTATATCAGAGTGCCCTCCAAGCCAACCACCCAAGGCAGATCAACTGGCTTCGGCGAAAAGGGTTTAGGGCGAATACGGTTTCAACCAACACACTTAGTGTCTTGACTTCGAGTTTGGGGTTCAGACCCCAATGCTTGAAACGCCCGGTTGGTCGTTCGGGTGCAAGATACTACCTTATGCAGTCGCTGAACGACGCTATCAGTGGAGCACGAAGGACGTAGGGACGCCGTAAAACCTGATTCCCAAGTCCAAAGCCTTCTAAGGCATGCCCTCATTGCTGAGTGCGTTTGCGTGGCATCCCGGGCAACGCCTTCCGGACCGGGTGTCTATACCAAGCAAGCAGAGTTTGTGCTTTCGGGTCTGTGGTAGCTTGCCAGGGTGATGCTTCAGGGGTGCGGAGAAAGAATCTGGGGTGCCCTGATGTTGCTGAGCATGATATGAAGTTTCCATGAGGAACCCATCCAGTCTAATTCCAGATATACTACCGGGTTCTGCCTCGTCGGGGGCAAGCGGATGCACCATCGATTGACATGGGTGTACCGTCTGCGTTTGGGGCTTTAGGACCGCGATTTCGATGGGTCCAAAGCATCGTAGGCTAGGCAGCTTGAATTTTTGATGGAAGCGCAGAAACTACTTTCCTTGCTCTTGCTGGGGGAATGCCCACCACTGACCCGAACCAAGAAGGTGTGGAGGCTTACATTCAGAAAGCTTAAGGTGCTGAACGCTAGAATCCGAACAACCCCCAGCTCCCGTAAACCACTGGTCAACCCTGTACAGCACTTGGAAAGCACATGTCCTAGCACCTTGTACGATTTCATATCTGAACCGTAAAATCGCAAGCGCAACCCTGCAAAGCCTCACGAACGCCGACATGAGAAACCCCAGAGGCCTGGATAAGCTGCAAAAGCCTCTTAAAGCCTGCGCATGTTAAACCCCTGAAGAACACTATGCAATGCTTGCAAGCTTACAACACCTGTACCTTAAACGCGAAGTAGGGCTGACAACCTGAAAGCAGGAAAAAAAAACGCAGAAACTGAGCCCCGTGTTCTTCTAACCGCAAGCCCTCAACGCTACGTAGAGACTCAATTGGGCCCCACGCTTGGAACCCTCATAATACCCGAAAGCCGTCAAGCCCGAAATCTCTGAACCTGACGAGCCGTATGATGCGACTTCAGACCCTTCAATCCCAAAATTCTGATAGACACGTCTCATTTCGAAGAGGGTTTAGGGTTTAGGGTTCAGACCTTACAAGCCTTATGAGAGTGTCGTGGAATCCTCATTCAACCCTCCTACCGTTACCCGAATAAAGCCCAATGACGTCTCCTGTATAACCCGTGTGACAATAGCCCTGAAGCCCGGCAGTGCTGCAGACCCGACTTGCCTCGTGTCAGCCGACTCTGAAAAAGCGAGATCTCGTTTGGCTTGTCCGAGTTGCGAGAGCGTCAACTACACCGCCTTCAAACACATGAATGGGCCCTTGTAGGGCCTAACTTTAGGGTTTCGGGTTAGAAGGATCCTTCGAAAACCCTTATCAGAGCCGTAGAAGCCCCTGCAACAACCTCAGCCGTGAAACGGAAGGACTTCTTTCTCGCGGGCTCCATGATTTTCCGGCCGCGGCCCTGTCCGGACATGATGCCCCTTGGGCTGAGGGTTTTGCTGCTTCCAAGCATGGCTTGACTCAGTGATGCAATCATCTTGAAACCCGACATAAGGGCTTCTTCCAGGGTTTCTGTAGGGTAGTAGAAGGACGTTGCTTATCAGGGGCTTGTAGGGTTCTTGTCAGAGTTGCACAGAGGTGTTGAGTGGTTCTGTGGAGTTCATAAAGGGTGTTTGAAGAGCTCTAAGAATGGATTCGAGTGTGCACGATTTATGGAAGCTGAAGGGTTCGGGGGTGCCAAGATTGTTGGGGGATTTAGGATTGGGGAAGTAGTTGTTCTGTGGTGTTCAGGACTAGACTTCCTGAACAGGTATGGTCGCCGCGGGCAGTGCCATGCCTGCCCCGGACATCTCCTCTCCTTGCAGGGGTCGGAGTTTTGCGACTTCCGGGTCGGCAAGGATGTCGCAGTGGCGCTGGCGATCACGTTCCTGCTTTGCACTGTCTTCCTCTGTCTTGGAAGGTGGCTGGAGGCCAGTTGATCTGGCATGGAGCTTCTCGTAATCTTCGGCTTTCGCCGCTGAAAATCTGGGCATGGTTGGTAAGCTCATGACTGACGGAAGGTCTTATTATTTTGAACAGCAGCTGCATAGTTTGATTGATTACTGCTGCAGGCACGAGCGTTTCAGAAGGAGCATCCCTTCGTTGGCTTCTGGCTCTTGGCCTTTGTCAGTGCGGCCTTGCCGATCCTGGCAGGGGTGCTTTGCAGTTGCCGCGGGCCTTCGTGGATTCCAGGTTCTCTTTGGCAAATTTACTGAAAGTACAGCTATTTACTTACTATGCCCTTCTGGGCAAGAAAACCTCACGGTGTGCCATAGATCCCTATTCTTGTAACTCAAAATGAAGCATTAAACCAGAACCCAGGATAGCCTCCCTGCTTGCTTTCCTTGGACTAGCGGGAGTCGCTGCCGAACACCGGACTTGGCGACAGCGCCCACAAGTACCGGAAATACCTGGCATCTTCGCTCTGCTTGAAGCAACTTCTTCGTAGAACCGCAGAGTGCCCTTACCTCGTAGAACCCTTCTGCCCTGAACCCTGGACTTCTCGGTTCGAGCCCCCAAACCCTAAACCCCAGGCACATCGGGGCCGCTACTTTTGCTCGTGGGCCATAGCATGGTCACAAGCTTCATGCTTCTTCATGACCGTATAGAAGCTTAGTAGCCGACTTTGCAGACTTTGTCAATGTGCCTGTGTTCTTTTTTTTTAACTGAAAGTTTAAGCAGTTTTGGCCTATGACTCGGCCGACAAAGGAGAGGCCACGTGAAGAAGGGCACCCCCTCCGAACGCTCCTGGGATGGGATCAGGGAGAGTATGCCTGGCTCTTGGTCCTTAGCCTGCTGAGCTCCTGTGCTGTCTTGGCTGCGGTTTCCGCGGAGCTCGCAAGATCTCAGAGAAAGGCCCCTGAACGCCAGGGAGCCTCTTGGGAAAGGAACTCTCTGTATATCGAAAGGAGGAGCCGGGAGCCTCGACAAAATCTTCGGCGAAGCTGCTGTTCCCAGGCCTATTCTTCGGCTGAGAGATGGCAGTGTGCGAGGTGTTTCGGGCAGGTGCGGGCATTTGGCAGAAGCTGGGCGGGCAGGCACTGTATCTTGCTGGCGAACGCCTGTATCTCTACGACGGTCTGCTCGTACCAGTATCTCGATGATTGTTTATAGCAGATTGTTCGGGCACATGAGATCACCAGTCAAGCTGAACGGTTCAACTCCTTGTGGCTCGGGATCTGCACCGCCATAAGGTATCTCCAGCCAGGACGGACGCCACGGAGATGCTTCCTGGCCGTGGTGATTTCCCTGGGACTGCTTTGCATGGCCACCGGGCTCTGTGCTCTTGCTTCCGAGGCATTTTGGTCTTAGTGCTCTTTCCGGAAGAAGACCAGAATACAGGTAGTGGCAACGCTCGAAGTAATACACTATACCATTATAGAATGAATGACAAGGGATACGATAGACGATAATATTACGTAACAGTACATAACAATGCAATGTACTATGATATGATCTAATACAACAGAATACACTACAGTAGAATAACTTACTAAGCCAGGCGCTGCATTGCCCGAAGAGGCTGGACCGACACTTCCGTTGGTCTGTTCTGTGGAAGGCGACTTGGTCGTCGAGGGTTCAGGGCTTTGGGTTTAGGTACGCTCAACCTTGCTAACCTTTTCAAGTACCGGCATAACCATCTTGGTGGTCGAAATTGCGCCCTCACCCCTCCGACTCCAAACACCCAAAACCGAACCCTCATGGACGCTTGTCGCAGAGCCTTGCCTCCCTTCTGCGAGCGTGAGTCAAAAACCAGAAGCAAGGTCCTACTCGAATCGTGAGGGTACTTACAAAAAACACTTTAATTCTCCAATACTCAACCTTTAAAGTTTTTGGGTTCTTATAATTCAGTAGTAATCTGAAAGGTATCCCTGGCATATTGGGGAAGTAGGGAAAGGCCAAGTCCTCTAAGGAAACCTGGACAACTCATGTGGGTAGTTACCGTTACAGGAGCCTTATAGAAGGTCTATACACCTTATGGAAGCCTTATAGAAGCCCGTATATACCCTAAAATCACCACCTGTAGTTTCTTTTAGCTAGGAAAAACCTGGAGAACTCAGGTGGGGGTTTCCGAAAATAGGGGACCCTAATGTAGTAGCCTAAATAGTAGGATCCCTATTATAAGGACTCCAAAATAAGGCACCCTAATTTCGGAAACTCCCAGGTAAGCATGCTGGTGGGCAAGGTGATCCTCTTGGCCATCCCCCAGGCGAGCGCTGAGATACCCCTTGACTCCATGATGCTTGGACCTACTGGCTTCAGGGCTTAAATGCAGGGTTTAGCGTCTAGGGGTTTAAGGGGTTTAGGGCTTAAGGAGTTGGGGCTTTAGGGGTGTACGGTGTGTGTGAAATCACGCAGAGCTGTTTCCCAGCTGATCAGCAGAGTCTGGGTTCAGAAACAAAGAGGTTTAGGGTTTAGGGTGACCTGAAGCCGGCCACACCCGTGCTCCGCACACGAAGCAGCTACTGAACTCTGAGTCGGAGCAGAGCCTGGGTTCAAAAAAAGGGTGACCTTAAAGACCCTAAACCCTAGGGTCTGGGTCTGGGGGTACAAGAAGGGGCGGAAGCCAGCTCCGGGGCTGTGGCATCTCGACGAAAGAGTGAGCAAGAGCCAGCAGAGCAGCCGGAAGCATCATGAAGCATCATGAACTATTCTGAAATGTTTCTCATTATTGGTGCTAATGTTATTACTTCTTTTGTTATTACGATTACGTTTGTTAGTATTCTTGGTTTTATTATCATCCTAAGCTGGAGAGCCAAGGATGAGCTGTGGCGTTGATGCTTTCTGCCCGCCTGACTGCCTCGAGGGCGGTGGCTACTGCACCAGGGTCCCGACATCTGGGGCTGAAACCTGCAAGTGTGTGAAAGCAGAAATGAATTGGGCCACGCATCTTCGGTGCTTTTGGTATGTTTTTTTTTTGTTTGCCTGGCGTTGGTAGAAAATTAAGTTTAAACCCATCCTAAACCCCCCCCATCACGAAACCCCTCGGCATTGAGAAGCACACGCCCTTGCCTCAGCATTGTTTTAGTTGCAGACTCCTGGTGCACCTTCCGGCAAGACAACGAGGCAAGTCTCTCCATGTAGCCGTACACATCTCCTCGTCTGTGTCACGTTTGTCTTCGCACCGGTTTGCAGATCTTTGTTTGTGTAGGTCTTGTGTCTAGCTCGGAGGCAGGGACGGAGGGAGGGAAGGAAGGAGGGAGGGAGATCGAGCCATATCTCCATCTCTCTCTCACTCTCTCTCTCTCTCTCTCTGGCGCTTGTTTTCCTTCGACACCCCCCTCCCCTTGCCCACTCAACTTGCGACGCTGTTTGCTAATTTGAATCTTTGTGATGCGGTTGTCTAACAGAGGTCGTGGCTGCTGTCGCTGCGAAGTTCGATCTGGCGAAAGTAATCTGATTTGTCGGGATTGCCATGTGGTTTGTGATGCCGCAGGTGGTGACGATGGTGCTGGTAGTGATGATGACAATTCTGATTGTGGTGAGTGTTGCAGATGGTGTGTGGTGTGATGCTGCAAGAGCCGATGGCGACCCTAAAGTCTAAACTGCCACCATTGAGGTCTTGTCCTAGTAGCTGCGTAGCTGTCGAGCATTCTTAAGACAGCTGGCCACCTTTCACTGCGCCTGAGTCACAGCGGTTTCAGCGGGGAGCGGGCTCCTGAGGTTTCCTGTTTTGATTGTTGATTGCTTTGTTGCTGTTATTGTGAGTTCGGTTCTGCCCCTTCTACCAGCACACGTTTTCGTTGTGGCTCCTTCGGACAAGCATTACCTTGGCTGTGATGCTCTGTTCGGCCCCATTGGCATCGCTACTGCTGCGCAGCCGGCGTAGCTTCTTAATCCAAGTATCCGTTTGAAGGCTCGGAGCCAGAAGAAAGTTTTCAAAGCAATATGGGGGCCTTACCACCCAGGATCGGGTCGTGGGTGATGTATACAATAGTAGCCATAGTAAGAGGGCTGCAAGGTATTGCCTGACGGCAATCACGAGCTTCCTCCTCTGCGCGCTCACCTTCATGGACTTGGCTGTGTTCTGGTCTGCGAGGCTCACACCCTGGAACCAGTCAGGGGCACCTTGTCCTGTGGGTGTTCGGGGCTTTGGGCTTAGGGCATGGCCTAGACTGCCCTACAAACCCTAAATTCCCCAAATCCCGAACCCAAAGCCTAAACCCTTACGACTCCAGAGCAAACTTATGCTTTGGAGTTGGTCCTTTGGTCCAAGACCGTATATAAACCCTAAACCGTAAACCATTTTCGGCACCTTTTGGTGCACTAAGACACAAAGGAAATCCGCCCAAAAAGCAAGGTGCGCTGGATGCAAGGGTCTCTGGCCCTCCTCGGTGCTGCTTTGGTGAAGCTTGGATACATCGGATAAATCATATTGTATCACACTACTACTAGTACCAATAGTAATCGACGATGATAACAACAATAGTAAGAATGATAATGGTAATGGTACTCATAATGACAATAGTCTTTGTGTTTGTAGCAATATTGCCAAAAGCGATAAGAACCAGAATAATGTTGGTTACAGCAAGAATCAATGATGTTAGTGCCTGAGGGCCAGAATTGACAGCGAGAATTCATCTGATTAGTGCTTGAGGCTTCGCCACTACACCCTAAGCCCCAAACCCTACACCCTAAACCCTAAACCCCGTCCTTGCTAAGTAGGAGGCAAAAAAACCCTAAACCCCTAAACCCTAAGTTTTAAACCCTACATGAACCCTAAGTGGGAGGGAAACACCCCATGCGCCCAAAGCTCCGGTCCAGGTCTGTGGTTCGGCTACTACTGATAGGATCGGTGTCTTGTTTGGAGGTTTAGGGCTTCCGGGGGCGAGGCTTCTCCGTAAGGTTGAGACCTAGTCTTCAGTGGTTGGAGTTGTGGGTGTAGGGTCGAAATGATGATCTTAATCAAACCATTTCCAGGCAGACTAGGGGTTCGGATCCCGTGCAGGAAAAATTCGAAGTGCCTTACAATGATCTCTCGGCCGGCTAATGCTTCATTGCATGATTCAGCATGCGCGAATAAGCTCCCGGTGAACGGGGGGTTTGGAGGTTGGGATTTAGGGTTTTTTTGTTGGGATTTAGGATTTCGGGGTTGAGGCTTAAGTTGGGGTCAAGGGTTCAAGAGCCCAGCGCTGCAAAGGAATCTCAGCAGCTGTGCCTTCACCTTGCTGGTCTCCTTCGCGCCCACAAAGTGCGACCAGAACTCTACTTGGGAAAGGCTGTTTTTGGGGTTTCGGCAAGGCCCGTAGAACACGGAATGCTGGTGAAGCTTTGTAGTGGAGCCCTTCCACAGACCTCACTAAAGTTCACTGAAGCCTTAAACCCCCCTCGTGCCCGAACCTTCCCAGACCTTAAACTCCTTATAAGCTCTGAAAAAGAATCCCCGCTAGAATCTTAATTAGCCGTATAGAACCTAAGCAGTAGATGTTAAGTCAGCCCTCAAAGTATGAATCCTATGAGGACTCAACCCCACGATCCTCCCCAAAACCCTAAACCCTAAACCCTAAACCCTAAACCCTAAACCCTAATGGGGTAGTTCTCCGAGTTGGGGGCCTTAAGGGGGGCAGGGGGGCTCCCGTTGAGGGTCCTTTTAGAGGGCTGCCATACTGTGTTGGGGACCTAACAAGGGACCCGAATCTAGAGAACTACCCATATCAAGACCTTGAGCCTGAAAACTTGAAGTCCCCATTTGGTAGCCGTAGCCCCTACCGATCGCTCCGCAACAAGAATGTTTGAAGGATTCCGACAGTTTGTCCCTAAACCCTGAAGCCTGAACCTTAAATACCTTGAACCCTAAACCTTAAATACCCTGAACCCCAGGTTTCTTACTTGACCTGGCTACGGCCGCTTGGCCGCAATGCCAAGACTGGCATTCGGGGCCTTCGCGTTTGTCAAGGGCTCTTACATCACACTCAACTAAATGAATAATCATAACCATAGCAAGAACAGCAAGCATGTCATGTGTTTTAATGCTAGAACCCGAACTAGGAGCTTGTTTGTTTTCTTAGGACTCCCGGGGACGATCCCTTCAAATCCGGCAGGGGGGGGGGAGGGATTCGGGAGTTTGAAGCTTGATTATGGGATCAATTGGGGCTCAAGCAACACCGCAAGGCCAGGCAGGTTGGAGAACCGGCGCCTTTGGATGTTGCCAGGGTGTGTTGTGAAGCCCATTGCAAGGCCTATTTCCACCATAATTAGCATTATTACTGCTACTATTGTTGCTATTACATGCTCTTACTGTTATTATAATATCCTTGTCGAATGTCCGCTGCCGCAGAGGCGACATGTATGGTGCTACCACTGCTACCGCTGTCACTGGTTGCGAACGAATGCCGCTGGATATTGGCCACATGGAAGGATGGCGAAGCGGGGGATGTGCTGATTTGGTCCAGCGCGGGCTTGCGTGTCCTAGCCGTGCTTACCTGCGCAGCTGTTGGGGTCTCTGCGGTACAGGTGGCTTGGAAGCGTCAGGAATCCCCCGAGGGCACTTGTGGGCTGGTACAATGTGGATTCCTCGCAGCATGCTGCCTCTGTGCCCCTTCGTCGTTGGCCTGCAGCTTAATCCGCGCCACTTGGTTCCCGTTGGAAAAGCATCTGCCTCCGTTTCATGGTAGTGCATGCAAATCCCAACCTGTACAGCAGACACGGTGTTTCTAAGTTGGATGCCTCAACACAAAACGATACATATCATATACCCCACACTCATACACCCTTGATCTAGAGGTCTCAAGAAGAAGCGATAGTATCCAACTGTGGCCCCTGTGTATAAGCCCGACATCCCAGTCTAGTCGTGAAGGTTCCTTTTTCTACCTGATAAGGCCCCTATTCCCTATAACACCCTATAGAGAACCCTTTTGCCAGAATCAAGGCTTGTATGCACCCCTAGCAAGCCCCCGAACAGCTCCCCCCAGCGCCCCCAGATGAACCCTGAAGCTTATGTAGCCCGCAGTCTTAGTATGAAAGTACACGTGTTCCTAACTTAAGAAGAACCCTCTGAATCCGGATTCAGCCCCTAGTTTAATGCTTACAGCCTAAGTACCACATAGTACCATCATATGCAGAATGGCAAAGAACGTAACCCTAAAGACCCTATGATTAAACCTTAAACCCAAGGCAAAGGGCCTGGAAGGTGAGAGTGACCTCCTGCGAGCCGACATGTCCCGGAGTTCGGAGCAGACCTGAGGACGAAAACAAGACACGAAGCTCTCTGAGGGATGCCAGAATTCGAGCGCAGTGCCTAGGGTCTGTGAGTTTAGGGATGTAATATAGGGGCCTGAAGGATTAGAATAGGGTTTTGGGGCCCATTATACTATGGTTATAAGAAGGAGCCCAAATAGTATAGGTAATTATTTAGACCCCTACAGTAGATAGAAGCTGAGGGGTTAGGCTTTAGAGCTCAGGGCTTGTAGGGGTCGAGGGGTTAAACTTTCAGGAGCTTAGCAGCTTCAGGGTTTAAGATTTAAGGTTTTAGGGTTTAGAATTTAGGGTTTAGGGTTTAGGATTTTTAGGGCTCTGACGGTCTGCGGGGTTCAGGAAGCCCATGAAATGAAGCAACAGATCACAAAGCTCGAAATTCTGATTTTTCAGGCCCCTGCATTAAGCAACTACTACCCGGCCCCAACGGCGCCCTCTTGGGAAGTCTACTGCAGGTCCAGCACAGGGTTGCTTATAGCGGCTCTCTGAGGGCTTCGGGTTCGAGGCATCTTTCGGAAGCTCACTTGCATCGTGCTATGTATATGTATGTGTATATATATATATAGAGAGAGAGAGAGAGGGTTTAGGGTTTAGGGGGGTTTAGGGTTTGCTGCGCTGGCGTGTTATAATCAGCTGGTTATATTCAGGGCAAGCATCGCCTGGTGCATGGGGGCTTACGGTTCAATGGGGTGGGGGTTAGTCACTAAGCCTTGCTACCTTCAACCCATACATGGGAGTTTCAGACAGTACTGTAACGGACCCCTGCCCGCTGTAAGGATTACCGTAGCACGGATCCTCATTGATGCGAACTTTATGACCAGAAAAGGAGCCCGCCCGTCTACATTGGTCGCCAGTTTGGCTGCGTCCTGTGATCTAGGGACCGTGCTCGTTTGGATTCAGGGCTCCGGGCTCAAGGTTCGTCACCGGATGATTGCTCCGAGTTTTAAGCCCTTGGGCCCAGGCCCTAAAAACCCCAAACCCGAAACACCCTAAACCCCTAAACCCCCTAAACCCTAAACCCTAAAAGCCGAAAAAAACCCTAGACCCCTAAACCCTAAACCCCTTGACGGAAACCTCATGGGCCCCTTCTGTCTGGTGCTTAGTGCTTAGTAGGGAATATGGGGGAATGGATCCCTATGACAGTCCCTTTAGGTCCCTTATGGGGGTTTCCGAAAATAGGGGACCTAGGATAGTACCCTAAATAGTAGGATCCTTATTATACGGACCCCAAAATAAGGTACCCCCTATATTCGGAAACTCCCTTATAGTAGTCCCTATAACCCATTCCCTAAGCACCAGACGGAGCCTTCCGATGAGACGATGCTGACAGGATGTGGAGCGGCGAGAGATTGTCGCTGCTTTGACGAACCACTTCCAAGCGCAGGAGAAATCTAAGGGTTTAGGGTTTGGGGTTTAGGGTTTAGGGTTTAGGGGTTTAGAGCTTCGGAGTCTTCTGTTTAGGGACACCTTGACGGCTTGTAGATAGGCTTGAGAGTTTAGGGTCCCTTGAACCAACCCAACCCTATTTGTTTGTGGAAAGGCTTTTGGTTTGTTAGGATTTGGGGTTCAGGGTTGTTGATCATGTTGTTCCTATACCGGCGAACTTCATTTGTATGGGACTTTATACAGCCGCCTATGTTGACTGGTGGTGTGGTGGGTTGTTACATTGCTTCTTAGTCGTCTTTGATAGCATGGTAGTACACCTTGCTTCGCCTGCCCTCATAGGGTATCATAAGAGAACCCCTTAAACCCTAAATCCTAAACCCAATCCTAACCCCAACCCCATACGACCCCACAAAAAAAACAAATCTGCTAAAAGCTTTCTCAGCACCCTTGGGGCGCCGTGCAGAAGTCTTCTTAAAGCCCTAAAGGGGCCTTACAAAATGCTGCTCAAGCCTTCTGAGGCTTCCAAGGCACCCTCTATAACCCTGAAACCGAAAAACTAAACCCTCAGCCGTTTTGGTGGCTGTCTTTTTGGGTGATCGTTGTTCCGGTGCATTTCTTCAGCTTCAGTTGACAGCGGATCGGCCTGTGTCAATTTGTCTGCAGCTGCGGCTTGTCCGAGTGTGAGTGTGAAAACGAACCTTTTGACCAGGGTGGGTGGGAAAAATTCCGCCGAAACGTCAACCCCCAAACCCCAAAAAACCCAAGCCTAAACCCTGAACCCCTTAAAAGCCCCATAGGCCCCATATAAACCTTTAAATCCCTAAAAGCCTAAGCCGCAACTTCCAGGAGGAAGCGTCGAAGTTCAAGATCCTCTCCTTCATGGGCTCGCGGAAGAGCCTGGATCCAGCCTCAGTGCAACTGCTGGAATCTAGTATAAGTCACGAGGGTTTAGGGCTTAGGCCCGTCTTAGTCTTGTATATCATAGCATGGTCTAGTACAGGACAGTATAGTATAGAAAAGTAGAGTATAGTGGAGTGTCGTAAAGTATAGCACAGTGGCGGGACTTTTGCGAGTGGAATTAGAGTCTGCGGGGCCCGTTTGGGGTTTGGGATACTGCACGGTCCAGTCTTCTAAGATGGTCTTCGGAATTAACCCTAAAACCCGTTAGTTGCGGTCAGTGGTGGCCTGGGCTTGCAGCAATCTGTATCGCGCCGACTCGCACCTATGAATCCTCGCCTGGCTAGTCCGAGTTGTGAGAGCGTAAACCCCTAAACCCCGAAACCCTGAACCCGTAATGTTGTAAGGCTTTACGGCTTCAGGGCTCTGGGGTGGGTCTCCACGGATTACAGTGGACGGTGCAGGACTGGGGGTTTGGATACTGGGTTGCGGGGAGTGGGTTTACGGTTACTATGCAACATGATATGAAGCAGGGCTCATATATTGATATCCCACAGGGACACTCCAACACACACTCAGTGGTGGTGCTTAGACATTTCTCCCAGCAGCCATTCAACCCGATAAATGTCGACCCTACAAGAGCCGTAACAGCCGTACAGAGCCCCACGAGACTATACAACTCATATAAAATCCCTGAAACTGTAAGTACTCAACATCCTATATGGGTGTTTCCGAAAATAGGGAACCCTATAATATTCTAAATAGTAGGATCCTCATTATAAGGACCCCAAAATAAGGTACCCCTTGTTTTCGGAAACTCCCATATACCAGTTATTCTATCCGATGCCGAGACTTCGCCTGATGACGCTGCGAAGATCGTGGCGCGGCGCTCGGTGATCCTTGTGTGACCCTCGGGGCCAGGGTTTCAGGGTTCAGGATTTGGCCTGGGATTTTAGGTTCAGGGCTTAGGGGTTTGTTAGGGTTTGTTAGGGTTTAGGGTCTAGGGTTTATAGGGTTTAGGGTGGGCTTGGGATTACAAGGCTCCAATTTTCTGTGTGATGGACGACTTATACTGACTCCTATACTGTACATTAGGGAGCTTCATTGACCTCGTGAATATGGGTTGCGAATTGAAGGTCAGAATTTCAGGACTGCTGGGTTTCGGCTTTAGGGCTTCCTCTCAACGCCTACGCAAACGGGCACTGCGCAATGTCGCAGAATGCATCTCGAGTTTTATGCTGCCCGGAACATCTGTCTGAAGCCCTTTTGCCCGAAACCACTCTGCTTCCCGCTTGCCCCAGGCCAGGGTGACCAGCGAGAGAAGGAAGCCCATCATGTCCTAGCGCGGCCGAAGAGGCGCCTCCGGGATGAGCTCGGGACTGTGGGAATTCAGGGTTTTAGGGTTTGAGGGTTCAGGGGTGTAGGGTTTCGGGTTTCAGGTTTCAAGGGTTTTAGGGTTTAGGGTTTAGGGTTCAGGGTAAGGGTTTGAGGGTTTCGGGGTGTAGGGTTTAGAGTTCATGATCAGAGCCTGGGTTCAAGAAAACGGCCGAGTAGAGAGATTTCTACAGCACAGCGAACACGCATGTTGATGCTACTTGTTAGGAGCCCCTGCTCTGGCAGACCTTGTCGAAGCACCTCGCCTGGGAATGGATGAAGCTTATGTGGGTTGTCTCAAGTTGAGCACGGGTAGTCAGACCCCTAAACTCCAAGCCCCACGGCAGTCCAGCGAGTCTAGCAATGAGTTTGCCAAGGGGCTTGGCATCTGTGAGCAGACTCAGGGACTCCGAAATACCCTTGAAAATCCTAAACCCCGAAACCCGCTACGCTAAGCCCTAAACCCCACACCTATTAAAGCCTGAACCCTCTACCCTACGACATAAACCCCACACCCTTAAACCCTATACCCAATGCCCTAAACCGTCATCCCGAACCACGAATCCGGCAGCTTGCGTCCTCCAGGCGGAGCTCGTCAACTCGCCGAGGCACTCTGCTGCCAAAGGCAGTGGGATGCCGAAGCGGAATGCGTAGAGCTGTCGCCTCTGGAGCGCAGGGTGGTCTAAGTTATATCAGGATATCCAGGTCTTGATAATATTTGATAATCAGGATTTAAGGTTTTGGGGGGTCAGTATAGTATATTTATAAGGAACCCTAGAGAGTAATCTTCAGGAAATGTTCCGGCTTCTGTATAGCATGGGGATTTGTTGGGAACTTCGTTGGAAGTTATGTAGTGCTGTCGTGGCGGTATGATAAACTTCCCCAGTGTTCTATCAGTTGTCGTATGGTTATTTGACTTATCTGACTCAACTGTTCGTTTACAGCTCTCAACCCTACCCGAGACCCTAAAGTGACCTTAAACCTTAACCTCAAGTCCTAAATAGGCTGTGCTAAATGTAGAAGTATTAGTTCTTAGACGTGCCCTAAAGGGTCCATGCACCCAAATAGTATAGACTTGCCTTAAAGTTGTCCCTAAACCCTAAACCCTAAACCTGTATAGGTACTTCAAGGCCTAAGTTAATACTGAATAAATGGGGACCCCCAGACTGGGTTCTTGTTGAGGAACCCAAGTTAAGTTATCATAATAAGGTCCTAGAGTAAATACGATGGTTTCCTGCTTACGGGAGCCCAGACCCTAAACCTTGAAGTACTTTTCTTGACAAGAGCCCCTATACCCTAAACCCTAAACCCTAAACCCTAAACCCTAAATGGCTCAAGCCATTTTGGCTCAAGCCACTGACTGCTCGAGC
>CAJNDV010000385.1:0-17546 GCA_905221635.1 Symbiodinium sp. CCMP2456
CCTCATAGGGGAACCCTAAACCCTAAGCAGCCCTAAACCTTTAGGGTTTAGGGGTTTAGGGGTTTAGGGGTTTAGGGTTTAGGGGTTTGGGTTCAGGGGTTTAGGGTTTAGGGGTTTAGGGGTTTAGGGTTTTTCAGGTTCCGGGTTTAGGGTTTAGGGCGGGGCTTTGGTAGGATCCAGCTTTTTTCATTTGTACATATATATATATATATATATACACTATCATGCCATATCATATTATTTTCATACCATGTTATAGTTCTATTATACTACTTTATTCTATCATATGTATATATATATATATGTGTGTGTGTAGATGATATTATTTACCAATCTTTCTTGTGTTTTTCCTTATATATACATATGTATATATATATATGTGTGTGTGTGTGTGTTTTTGTTTTTTGTATGAGTCAGCTGGTATGATCCGTTTAGTCCCATCGCAGCACACTTTCTTTCTGAGGAGGCAGAGTAGGCCAAGCTCTGAGCACTGAACTGCGTAGCAGGACGGTTTCAGGAGTTGCTGCTGCCATGTAATGACAGTACAGAGTCGATTACAAACTACTGCCGCTACCAGTGCCACGACGACGGCTATGTTCAAAACTACTACAGCCACCGCTGCTGCCACCACGATCCATTTTGCCACCGCAGCCACGCGCACGCTCACCACGACGAAAGCCACGATTGTACCGAACATTGCTGCTGTTGTGCTGGAGATCTTTGCTGTTGCTCCCGCATACTGCAACCAGGCCAGCTGGATTTCTGACAGGCCTGAAGTGGTTGTACCCGCTTTGTGAGGGCTTCGGTTCGATCAGGAGCTTCCGAACCAGCCCCGAACATAGAAAAATAAACACCTTCTTAGGCTTTAGGGTTTAGCCTTCTAGGGTGTTCTTGAAAGCACTACCTCTTCCGCCACCATGAGCTGGGCCCCGTACTGGGTTTATAGAATCATAGAGCCCCTAAAGGAACCCTGAAACAGAGAAACTTAGCAATATAGCCCAGTATACCGGGAACTCACAGCTAGGCCGGAAACTCGGCAGCGGCTGAGCAGTGGATGAACGAAGCTTGGGAGGCCAACAGGGTTTAGGGCCTTCGAGTTCAGGATTAGTCTTGAACCGAAAAGCTATGGCCATAACGGTTTCTGGGGTTGGGTAAATTCAGGTGCTTCCAACCCATTCAGTAATTAATGCTTCAGTTCTGCATCACCAGCAACCTTGAACAGTGGACTATTGCTCGCACTCGTCCTTGTCGGAAGGAGTCGAAGATTCAACTCTACTTGGAGGTTCATGGGTAGTTATCAGTGGAGTTATAAGTCCCCTAATATGGGTTCTAAGTACAGTTACCCTACTTATAACCTCACTTATAACTACCCATGAACCTCCAAGTAGATGGTTCCAGCTTGAATACGTTCGTGTTACAACTTCCAGATCGCGAAGCCCTAAACCCTAAACCCTTATGAAACCGCCCACCCTAACAGCATGTCTCTGGAGCCAGCCTGGAAATCGAAGCCCGTGAAACCCACCAGAGCAAGTTGCATTCTGTTGGGCATTGCATCAGGCTTTGACTTAGTTCCCCAATACCCAACCTTTAAACTTTTTGGGTTCTTATGAATCAATAGTCATCTGAAAGTTTAACATGTTACTTCCTGGGCTTATTGTGGAAGTAAGTATAATATACAATATATAATATTATGGAATATAACATGACAGAATATAATATGATATAGCATATTGATCACCCTAAACCCTAAACCTCGATCCTTAGTTGACCTAAGCCCTAAATCCCGACCCTTATTTGAAGCCCCTCGAGGATGATAGCAGATTCACTAATGTATGGGCCTTACTGTAATAATTTAGAACAGGGTTTCCTTCAAAGGGGTCCTATAAGGGTTACTATAAGGGGTTCTATAATGTAGGGGCCTTAACAATTAGAATAACTTTTTGGGGTATATTATATACTACAATTATAATAAGGAACCCCCAAAACCCTATTCTATTCTTAAGGCTCCTACATTAGAAGCCTCGGGGATTTGTCTCCTTTGAGACTCCGAAGGAGGGATTTCAGCCCGACCGCCAATCTTTCGAGCATCTGGGCCAACGATGGTTTAGCCGGGGTTTATGGGATTGGAGGAGTTCCTTCGAAGGCTTCCGTTTAATCTAGGTGCTTCAGTATTTATCTATTTTATTTTGTGGGTGCCTTATTATAATTTTAGTATAATATACCCCAAAACCCTGTTCAAATTATTTATGCTTCTTCAATTTGCCTGAGGGTCTTTATTCAAGAGGGTGCACCAGACACTCTGCTTTTGTTTGCTCGCCCAGACGTTCAGTCCGCTCCACCCCAAAACCCTATTCTAGCTATTTAGACCTACATTAGGTTTGCAAAAGGATGCTATAATGGGTGCAGGGTTTGGGGGTTCGGGTTCTGGAAGAGTTTATTAGTGGTTGAGAAGCTTCTTGTCAGGGCTTCTGGGGTGGAAAGGTGTTTGCGGTTTACGATTGACGCCTGAATTTTTAGGCCTTAGGATTTCGGTGATATCATTTCGGGACGGCTGCATTCTTCTTTGCAGAGGTTGAGTCTTAATGCTTCAGGTGTAGGTAGAAAGTAGCCCTGACAGGATTTGCATCCTCAGAAGTCAAAAGGGGGTCAGAGACGCCAAGCCTAGAATAATTGGCATGCAATCGATTGTTGAGGGTAAGGGTTCAGGGTCAGGGGGCAAAGTCTATAAGCAGCAGCCCTAAACCCTAAACCCTAAACCCTAAACTTACACTCCCCCTCAGCCCCTCACCTCAAACCCCAAACCCAACTCCTCGGTAGACCTTGTCTCAGTTGTCTCGGACACAGGACGCGGTCTAATATAGGGACCTTACTAATTTCCGATACTATTTTGGGGTTCCTTATTGTAATTACAAGCATAATTACAGTAGAATATACCCCAAAACCCTATTCTAAGTAGTAAGGCCCCTACAGTAGGGCTGAAAGGCCGAGGCGCCTGAGACCCCACATGTTTATAGGTTCGGGCTTAGGGTCCTAGCCCTCTTCCAGATGTGAGCTGTCTAAAAGGCGAGGATGATGGTGGTGATGAAGGATATCCTAGCCATGGTTGCATCTGAACGCTGTTGCATGGAGAAGCCAGGAATGTTCGCTCATTTTTGCGAGCCGTTAGACTCAAAACAATAATGAGGCGTCTCCCGAATGTCTTCATGAGCCATCCGGTCAACATGGTTTCCATGTTACGTGCGCTCGCCTGGTATAGGGAATATTTGGCACAACATCCCCTGATATGTTCCTACACACATATACTATAATGGACCCCAGCCGATGAACGGCTATCTCATCGTTGGATCTTGTCCACGTGTTAGACAAGCACGTGAAACTCAGGCATTTGCTCAGATCGCTTCGGACTGCTGGAGATACGGCCCTTTTGCTTGCACTATGTAGGGCGTGGTTTGGGCTTTCTGGCTTTGTGCTTTGAGGACATTTCTCTCTTGTTAATGAGACTCAGGCTTGAGGGTTTTGCCAGTTTCTTGTGCAGGATGCAACTACCAGAGGCCTTCGACTGTCGAATTAGAGAATAGGCGCAGGAAGCAAGCGACAGGGAACCCGTCCACAAGATACACCTCTCGGGGTGTTTTTCACAAGGGTTCCAGGAACCTCAAAACCTTCTGCAGGAACGGAACCATCATTCCCCCATTGTACTGGTAGCATCTTTCTTATCGTGCGCAGGTTCTAAGTTATGACCCCGGTTCACGGTTCCTGGCTGCCCTTCCTGCCGAGGTCAACGTGGAAATGTGGTTCGAACGGCTGATGGAGACCGGGGCAACATAGGGATTGTTATGTTCTCTGGACGATGTCTCCCAGGATTGGATAGTTTTGAAGGCCAGGCGGTCTTAAAATCTGGAAGACCAGCAGGGCCCTTACTGAAAGTACCTACTCCTTGTGCCCCAAGCCTAGTATTTAAGGAATTTGACTACGAAGCCCGTGCGAAGCAACATGTATACTCCAGCAGTGCAGCTCCTCACGCTGAACCCTATGACACTATGGCCTAACAAAATTACAAGAAGAATAGCTATGGACTAAGAATAACTATATAATATCAACAGTCATAGCCGTTGTCATATTGCCAACGATAATAACTATAACAGCAGTTTTATAATGATGCTATGAAAAGAAGATTGAAAACAAACCCTGAAGCCACGCAGAACCCTAAAGCTCATACCCTAAACCCTAAACCCTAAAAACCCTGGAGCTAGGGTTGAGGGTTCAGGGCTCTGCACCCCGGAATCCTAAAGCCTGAATACTTGTTGGGTGTAGTAAGGTTGAGTAAGGTCTAGTAGGATGTGGTAGGGTTTAGGGATTTGTTTTAGTAAGGTCTAGTAGGATTTAGTAGGGTTTAGGGATCTGATTTAGTAAGGTCTAGTAGGATTTAGTAGGGTTTAGGGATTTCTCTCCCTACCGTTCATACCGTATGATGTGTTATGATATTCCCCGAAGCTCGGTTCTCACTACTGAGGCCCCGGTGTCACATCCTAAAAATTCACATGCGAAGTAGTGAGGCCCAGATGTCAAACCCTACAAAACACCTAGATACAGCCCGAAACCTGCAGACTGTAGTACTTCAGGGGCCTAAATAACTACCTATATTTTTTTGGGGGGGGTGTTCCTTATTATAATCATAGTAATTCTGGCATGATAAGCCCCAAAACCGTATTAAAATTATTCAGGCCCCTACATTCTCCCAAAAAGATCTCTCTGTGCATGTGTGTGAAGCAGGAGATGCAGGTGCCACCCGACATCGCGATGGCCAGTGCCCCAAAGCGGCTGCAGATACCGAGTGCGCACGGCTCAGGGCTTTGGGGTTTGGAGTTTTGAGGGGTTAGGTTTCGGGTTTAAGGTACTTGGGGTTTAGGGTTTAGAGTTTACGGTTTTAGGTTTACCGGCTGAAGCGTTTTTGGTTTTTACGGCGGGTTTTACGGACTGAGTGTGTGTAGAGATTTAGGGTTTCCGTTTTGGAGATCGGGTAGACTCGAAGGGGCATGTCAGGAGCCCTTGTGTTCGTACTGCCTTCGCAGAAACTACCGTAGCAATTACAGGGTTTGGGGGTAGATACTCTCCGGGGATGCTCTCACTAATGAGCCTTCGTGAACATCGCACGGTTGGAGACCCTGTGTCGACAGGTAATAGACACTTTACAAAGCTCACCCCATCCCCCAAGCGCTGTACCCTCAGTTCGAAATACCCCACCCTCGAAATCTCGCCAAACTGCAGATGTAGGTAGCACGATAGCGGTGCCCTTGCAGTAGTACAAAGTCATGGGGCAACATCGAAGTCGGAACGCTTCCTGGCCTGATTGCAAAATCGAGTCCTACAAGATCAACTTTTCCTATTTCACGAGGGTGAAGCCCGAAACTCCAAACCGGAGACCAATACATCAAGCCATCTTCAGGTGAATGAAGTCATCGGCATCTTTGCCGACCAAGACAGGATGGACAAGGCCAGAGAGGAAAGTGATTAGACGGAAGTGTATGCATAAAGGCGTGTATACAGGTACTAAGTAAGTAGGTAGGGGTGTGTGTACAGACGGACGGATGAATGGAGCGCAGGTACACAGGCCCAGAGTTGGTTTCGTCTGTCTGGAGAATCTTTTCATCTAGCATACATTTGGCATAGCATGCATAGGGATCGATCTGATTCTTTAGGCTCCAGGGTAACAGGACTAGTGACTGGCATGATGCAGCTGCGGCTCCTTGAAACAACGAACCTGAATACTGAATATGGACCTTCAAACGCAACTATTCACCATGATACGGCATCGACTGATTGGCAGTGCAAGCAGGGACGGTAAGACGCAAAGTAGCTGCAGCAGTAGTCGTGCAGAATCTGAACAGGATCACAGGCAGTCTCAGTGCTTCCTTGCCGGAACCCTGAAACATCAAAGGCAAAAGCCGGAAACCCATGACCTCATCCAAAGTCTCTGCGCAGCTGCGTACCCCAAGCACCAACTCTTTGGAACCAAAGTCTCTACCTTTCTGTGAGCATGAATTTCTAGACTGCCTGAAAACGCCATCGAATGCTTAGACCTTACGGGACACTTGCTTACTTCAGGGTTTTGTCGGCTTTTGTGTTTGGGCTTGGATGTTTAGAAGCGGTTTCGGAAGTGGTGGATTAGGGTTTTGCTTGCATGGGATGTGGGATTTGGATTTCGGTCATCCCGAATCCCTTGCCCGCCTCACCGACCTCCACGACCGTCTGAGAAGGCATTCTTCCACGTGGTCGTTCTATAGTATTCTGAGAGGTTTAGGGTCCACTTCTTTCGAAACGTTTTCTCGGGGGGACAACTTTTCAAAAATTCGGAATGAATCGATTTATGGTTTAGGGCTTAGGGTGAAAATTTAGGACTCACCCCCTCGAATGGACAAGCAGCGACAGAAAACACTTTGCAGATACGTAATTAGACCCTCGCACACCGTTTAAGTAACGTGCTTACTTCGAAGCCAGAGTAGAGCACCTCGATACTCGTGCAAAGTAGTATGCTGCGCGTGGATCTAGCAAAACGAGCTTGAACCAAGCTTGCAACGGTTCCTAAACCCTAATCCTAAAACCCTAAACCTTAAAACCCTAAACCCTAAACCCTATATACCCTAAACCCTATATGCCCTAAACTCCTCACCTGTAGTTTCCTTTAACTCAACCCCCTAAACCCTAAACCCTAATCTCTTAAAGCCCTAAACCCTAAATCCCTATATACCCTAAACTCCCTACCTGCAGTTTCCTTTAAGTCTGTCTGCTCTCCGAGGCGGCCGAGTGGATGGAGATTGCGAACGGCTTGGGCCTGGCTCCTGATGCCCGGACCCGAACTTGGGGTGTAGGGTTTAGGGTTTAGAGATTAGGGTTTAGGGTTAAGGGTCAAGGGTTTAGAGATTAGGGTTTAGGGTTTAGAGATTAGGGTTTAGGGTTTAGAGATTAGGGCTTAGGGTGAAGGGTTTAGGGTTTAGGGTTTAGAGATTAGGGTTTAGAGTTTAGGGTTGAGGGATGTCGGGGCCCAGTTTGGATTCATTAGGAAGGGAAACCCGAAGAACTTGGGCAGCTTACGGCCCTTCGGGATGCTAGGGGTGTCTGAAAGACCGGAGGTCATGCTAAAACCTAAACCTTTATGATATAGGGGCCTTAAGAATTGGAATAGGGTTTGGGATATATTATACTATACTTACAATAAAGAGCCCCCAAAACCCTATTCCAATTATTAAGACCCCTACATTAAACCCTAAAGCCTGAGCATTTGCCCATCTTTGGGGGTTCGAGGTTGGCAACGCATCCGGGCCTTTGGGGGTTCGAGGTTGCCAACGCATCCGTGCCTACACATTCGCACCGTCCACTCCGACCGTATCCGTGGAGAAGTGGAAGGTTGAGGGTTTAGGGTGGGCAGCGGTACACCATTCCTCTTACCATGGTACAAGTGTGCCGAGCAGACTCACGGAAAGCCGTATGCATTTATTACCCTGTCCTGCTACATAGGCTAGCATAAATGATATCCTCATAAAAGCGCTGCCCAGACCTTCTAATATCCCCTAATTCAGGGATATATCTGAAATCACACCGGTGGTCTTTTTTTTTTAATTTGAGGCTTGTTCCGGTACATTCCTTAATTAACGATATTGGAAGGTTTGGGTGCCGCTGGCCACGTCCTGTTTCTCCGAACCCTTGAGACGCAGAGGTTGAGACGTACAAGCTGGTCATCGCGGCGCATGCGAGCAGTGGGCACTTAGAGGCCACCAAGCTTTCTTCAGCTCTATGTCGGGTTTAAAGTGTGGGATGATGATTCCCCTGAGACAGCTTTCCTGTGCAGGTGTTGTGTTATGTCTCTGTATCAGTACTTCTTATTCTTGTCGTTCATAATGTTATTGTCGTTGGTATTGCTACTTTCTTTATAAGTTGGCTACTACTATGATAACTGTTCTTGTTATTATCATCAGTAGTCTACTGTTATCATGGTAATTATCATGCAGAGGACTATTGAAACTACTATGCTCAGCATTACTATTCGTAGTATCATTACCATGTGTTATTTGTATGATGTTTCGTATTGGTAGTTGTTCATGTTCGCACTTTTTTCTTATTAGTACTACTATTGTTACTACGATCATCATCACCAGTATTTTCGTTTTTGTTTTATTATCCGTGTCCAGTGCGGGAGAAAACGGTTTACTAGACCACACTGTTCAGACAGTAGATACCTAAACCCGAAACCCCAAACCCTAAACCCTAAACCGTAGTAGATACTGTACCGCCGGAACACTTGAAGACCCTGACTTTGAACCCTAAACCCTAAACCCTCAACCCCTAAGTGAGACTAGGGCCAGGGCCGCACTCCCAACCTGCCCGAAATCCTTGGAACGTCTTGTTCTAAAACATTGAAACCGCACTCTTGACTCCAATGGGTAGTTCTCTAAAGTAGGCTCCCTTTTAGGGTCCTTTTTTTCCACGGGTGCCGTAATTATGTTGGGGACCCAAAAGAAGACCCTACTACCCCCATAAAGGATGCTAAGACCCAACTCCCAACCGTACTCCACGCCCTCAATCTGGACCCATACCGACGTGCGTCCGACAGAACCTCACTCAAACCCGCAACCCCAGACCCAAGCCCCCCAGAATCCCCCAACCCTCCCGAAACCCTAAGCCCCTAAACCCTTAACCCAATCTTTTGAGGAGGCCGAGATGCTTTTCGAGCAGATGCTTAGCCAAGGGATCAGGCCTATCCCTTGGCCCAAGGTGTGGGCTTTTGGGGGGGATTTAGGGTGTGCTTTTTGAGTTTAGGTTTTTTGAATTCGGGTATCACGGCTTACCCGCAACCCCCCAAACCTACAAACAGTAGGTTCTGATCCCTTCCTAAACCCTAAACTCTAAACCCTAAACCCTATACCGCTACTCCGTAGGGTAGGGTGTAACCGTCAAAATAGTCGGCAATCGGAGTCACAGGCAGATGGGCGCTCCAGGGTTTGCAGTCTTGGGCGGGTCTGAAGTTCAATTAGGATTTAGGGGTTTAGGGGTTTAGGGTTTAGGGGTTTAGGGTTTAGGGTTTGGGTTTAGGGTTTAGGGTTTAGGATCTGGGCTCAGAGTTCAGCGTTTACGGTGTCGGGGTTTTCTAGCTTCGGGAGGGCATGCTTCGGGGCAGGGAGTGTGTGGGGAACTTACTGACTAAAACCTGGTAAAGCCGCGGTCGAATAGTTAGGAAGAATGGCTATATATATATATATACACATATGCATTCTATAATAGGGTTCCATTCAGGGCACTATACGATTCTATAATCGGGCCCCTTAAAAGGCACTATATTCTCGAATCGGGCCCCTTAAAGGGCACTACAGGAGTCTATAGTAGGGTTCTGTTAAGGGCTGTCTGCACCACTGCCCAGGATCCTGCAAGTCCCAAGCTTTGGCTTCACTCCAACCACGACTCCGGGTTTAGGGTTTCGGGTTTAGGCTTTAGGGTTTAGGGGTTTAAGGTTTAGGGTTTAGGGTTTAGGTTTAGGGTCAGCTGGAACATCGGCCACTGGTCAGAAGGAAAAGAAGGAAGAGGGGTTGGATGCAGCACTGCAGCACATCTTGAATGGCGATGTGCTTACATCGTCGTCATGTGCTATTGCCAAGACGACCGGCAGCAGCAAGACATCAGTCCAGCGTTCCTTGGTCTGTGCTGGAGCTGCAGTGCTGGAGTTCGCAGGACTGCTCTTTGCGACGATGTGGACCAGTTTGCAAAGCATCGTGGAGCAGACACGAGGGATGGTGCCATTACTCTTCGTTTGTAATAAGCGCTATGATGAAACTCCCACAAAGGTACGTGTCGCAACTCTGATGGAAGGCCCGTCTGGGTCAGTGGGGCTGCACCTTCTCGTCCCGAAAGTGGCCAGCAGCGGCCAGCATCTTCAGCGCTTTCTCGCTTTGCAGGAAGTACGGGCCCAAAGTGCTGCCTCAGGCCGCTACGCACGCGAAGGTGTTACAGACACAAATGGAAATGGGCATGGGCTCTACTAAAAGATGAATCGGGATGGAGACAAAGCATGAGTTGTGGGTTCAGGGTTTAGGATTTTGGGTTGTGGGTTTAGGATTTAGGGTTTTGGGTTTTGGGGTTGTGGGTTTAGGATTTTCAGGGTTGTGGTTTTCGGGGTTAGGGCCTACCTAGAGTGACCCATGTGCCCACAAGTGCGTGATATAGCTCCCTAAACCCTAAACCCTGAATCCTGAACCCTAAACCCTAGCTCTACAAACATCTACCTTGCTGAAGGTCCCTTGGTTACTCTAGGTAACCTAAGCCCTTAACCCTGAACCCTAAAACATAAACCTAACCCCTAAACTCTGAACCCTAAACCCTGCACCCTAAACCCTGAACCCTAAACCTTATAACCCCTAAACTCTGAACCCTAAAAACCCTACACCCTAAACCCTGAACCGTAAACCTTAAACCCTAAACCCCTATATACGCTAAACTCCCCACCTGTAGTTTCCTGTAATTCTGTCTACTCTCCGACCCTAAACCCCAGGAAGCCCAAACCCCGAACCCGAGGCCCCCTGCATCCGTCTATGCCTTGCTGACGGGTGACGGTCGGATGCTTGGAGTGTCGTCAGACTCCGGGGTGGCATGGGTTTAGGGGTTTAGGGGTTTAGGGTTTAGGGTTTAAGGTTTAGGGGTTTCCGGCCTGGGGCTCCGTGCCAAATGGAAACTTGACACCCGCCATGATTATTACTTTTAGGGCTCCTTATTATCATAATATTATAAAGGAGCCCGAAACCCTATTCTAACTCTTAAGGCCCCTACGTTAGGCTTTTGGGGTGCGAAGGCTTTGGGGGTTCTGGGTTTCTGAGTACCCGTAGGCCCCATAGTAGTTCCTTTTTGGGGTTACCTTATAGGTTTCTATACATGAACCCCAAGAAGGAACTACTATATGGGTACAGTGATCTTTTGCTGCGTATTCCTCAAAGAGCTTACGAAGTCCAGGGTCGGATGTGAACCCTAAACCCGGGATTTCCAATTAGGGTTTAGGGTTAGGGTTTGGGGTTTAGGGTTTAGGGTTCAGGGTTTAGGGTTTAGGGTTTAGGATTCAGGGTTTAGGGTTTAAGGTTTGAACCCTAAGCCCGGGATTTCCAAGCATGGGCAAGGGTCCATGCAGCAGACGTGCCTAAGCAGGCTCTCTTGGAGTAGCAGCCCAGGAACAAGGTCCTCAACAAAAAACATAAACCCTGAACCCTAAACCCAAATCCGCAGCCCTTAACCAACTCGATGGGCCATTTTGAGTTGATAAATTGGGGGGAGGGGGGCGGAGTCTATAATACTTTTTCCTGGCCGGCTGATTTCTGTTTTCTGTTTGCTTCCTGGTCAATCTCAAGCTTCCCTGAAGCCGGATGCTTTCCCCAAGCTCTAAACCCCTTTACCCTACACCATAAACCCTAAAACCTTATCCCCACTGTGCAATTACCGCACTGCTACTGTACTACTATTGTACTACTGTGCTACAACTGTACTTGCGTACAACTACTGTACTGATTACTACGGTACTAGTACTGTACAGTAGTCTTGGTAGTTATCTTGGAGTGATCCGGGCTTGGCTTCGAGCGGATCCCAAAACCCTTCTAAGCTAGTCAAAGCCACCCAGACACCAAACTAAAGAAGCCACGCACGAATGGTCGAGGGGGGAACATTAAAGGAGCCGCCACATTAATCAGGTAACCAGAATTTAAGAACAGTATTGGTATTTGGGAGTTTCAGAAAATTAGGGTACCTTATTTGGGGGTCCTTATAAAAGGGATCCTATTTTTTAGGGTACTATATTAGGGTCACCTATTTTCGGAACTCCCCATTTATTGAGCCCACTATTTCAAAAGCATTCTCCTGTTCCCAGGAGGTAAAGCAGCGGGAATCCCGGCACTTGCCATCCGTAACTCATCTTCCAAAGCCCTAAGGCCTATAAACCCTGACTAGCATTGGCCATCCTTAACTCATGTTCCAAAACCCTAAGGCCTATGTAAACCCTGACCGACGCTAGAGATCTTTAACCCATGTTCCAAAACCCTACAAGGCCCATTAAACCCCGACCAGCACTGGCCGTCATAATCCGAGGCCGCAGCCGCCGAAGTAGGCATACGGTGCGGAAGTGGTCTTCCAGGCTCCGGCTACACGGTTTGCGGTTTCTTAGTTCCCCAATACCAAACTTTTAAACTTTTTGGGTTCTTATAATTTAGTAGTAATCTGAAAGTTTAACCTTTATTTCCCTGGCTATTGGGGAAGGTTTGCGGTGTAGGGGTTGGCAGAGTTCTGCAAAAGTTGAGGTTTGGGTTGAGGGTTCAGGGTCTAATATCGGGGCCTTAAGTAATTCGAACAGGGTTTGGGGTATATTATACAAAAATTATCCGAAGGAACCCCACAAAAGTATAGTATAGGTACTTAACCCCTACATTATGAAGTTTCCTGGATTAGGGTTTGGGGTTTAGGGTTGAGTCCGGGTTGAGGGTTCTTGGATTTGAGGCTGTTGAACCTTCACAGGGAGACCTTATATTTATAGAGTTACGGCTCCGGGCTTATATTTGGCTACCTAAACCCTAAACCCCAAACCCTAAGACCCTAAACCCCTAAGACCCTGAACCCCGAACCCTAAAGCCCTAGGACCCTAAACCTGGCTAAGAAGGCGAAGAGCTTGCGGATCCGTCGGAGGGTTTGGGCCGTGCTCTCTTGGGCTTCTGGGTCGAAGGGCCGCTTAGGGGTTTCAGGTTGAGGAATTTAGGGGTTTAGGGTTAAGTAAGATTAAAGTTTAGAGTTTAAGAATTAATGTTTAGGGCTTAGGAGTTTCGGAGTTACGGCCTAGAGTTTAGGGTTTAGGGGTTTGAGGTTTAGGGTTGAGGAATCAAGGTTTAGGGTTTAGGAATGCGCCTTGACGGTTTAGAGTTTAGTCTTTCGTTGATAACATCTGGGGCTTACAAAAATCTGCCACTGTCCAGGCTGCGAGAAGCGGAGGTCGAGATTGACGGTGGGAGACCTTGCCGTGACAAATGCCCGTTGTTTGAATGGGGAGGATAAACGGTTTAGGGTTTAGGGTTTAGTTTTTAGGGCTTATGGTTTTAGGGTTTAGTTTTTAGGGTTTAGGGTTTAGGGTCCTAATTCCCGCCAAACCCCAAACTCGAAACCCGTTAACCCTAAGCCCTAAACCGCCAAACCCGAAACTCTAAACCCGCTAGCTCCTACACCGCCAAGCCCCAAACTCCAAACCGCTAACCCAACTTAAACCCCAGACCCCTCAACAAAACCCCTCCAGACTGAAGAAGTATCTGCAGACAGCCCCGACGAAGGGGCCTGAACGACTATAGGGGCCTAAATTTAAATAATTACCCATACTATTTTGCGGGTTCCCTATTATGGTTGTAGTATAATGGGCCCCAAAACCCTATTCTAATTATCAAGGCCCCTACATTAGAGCAGTGTCCCATCATGCAATGAAATCAGCCGGGTTCTGGGTTTGGGGTGTAGGGGTTTAGGGCTTAGAGCTTATTCAGAGACTATAGAGGAGAAGTTCATCAACGAAAGAGGCTTCGAGATGGAACCATGAGCTCTGAACGTGACAGTTGACTGGGCTTTTGATGGGTCAGACGCTTGAACACGTAGAGGCCTTGCCCTGTCGATTCTCGCAATATAATTTTAGTTGCAACACAAAGCTCCCCAAAACCTATTAAACCCCAGAACAAGTCAGTACAGCGGCCTTAATAACTGGAATGGGGTTTTGGGACTCATTATAGTATACTTAGGATAAGGAACCCCCCAAAGATTGTGTACTGTTAGTATAGAGCCCAACCAGTGAGGCCTCTACGAAAGCTTCAATTGATTTCGTCTTTCAGCTCCCGGTGTAACCCTCCGTAGACCGAATCGGTTTGGCTTACCTTCAGAGAGTGCAAACCTTAAACCCTAAACCCTAAAGGCGTAAACCCTAAACCCTAAACCCCAAAGAAAGGCCTCAACCTTATAACCCCAAAGAAAGGCCTAAACCCTAAACCCTAAACCGCAAAGAAAGGCCTCAACCTTATAACCCCAAAGAAAGGCCTAAACCCTAAACCCTAAACCCCAAAGAAAGGCCTAAACCCTATAACCCTAAAGAAAGGCCTAAACCCTAAACCATAAACCCTAAGGAAAGGCCTGAACCCTAAACCCTATATGCCTAAAGAAAGGGTTCAGGGTGTAGGGGCCTTTAGAGCTATTGTCTCCTCTCCTGTAAAGGTTCCTTTAAGGGGTCTTTCAGGGAGTTCAGGGTTTAGGGTTGCAGGGTAGTCTCTAAAATTAGGGGCCCTTTTGGGGGTTCCTTTCAAGGATCTATCAGGGTTTCTATATCGGTTCTATATGGGTAGTCTCCATTGTAATTTGTAGTTCCTTTCTTCGGTTTAACAAGTTTTGAATTTTAGGATCCAAACAGGTAACCCCCAAGTTTTTTGAACTTAGCTGACTTAGCTGAGCTTGTAGGTTTGAACTCGTTCTGGAAACCCTGTGAAACGGAAAATTTTGAAGTTCTTTGGCTTATGAACTGGAAAAAAGTTGACCCTAGAAACCTAAACCCCAAACCTTACAAACTCAGCCCTGCACCCTAAAACCTAAACCCTTTAAGCTTGTAATCCCTATCTTCACCTACCACAACCTACTTTTTTGGCAGGTTCGCATTGTTTCACCTACAAAAAGTATTTAGTAGCTGAGTGAGCACACTTTACACATGTGAATATTACCCCTTATAGACCTGAAAGTTTACCTTTTCTGGGGCTTACGAACTCAGCAACTAAGAGTAGGTTTTTGGTCGGACCCTTAACTCCGAATCCTCAACCGGTAATGTAGGGGCCGAAAAATTACGTATACTATTTTGGGGGATCCTTGGGGGTAACATAAGGGCTTTTACAATTACCTTTACTATTCTGGAGGTTTTTTTTGTTATAATTAGAGTATATTATACCCCAAAGCCCTGTGCTAATTATGAGGGCCCCTACCCTAAACCCCCTTGTAGAGCCTATCATACTCAAGAGTAGGTTTTTGGCAGGACCTCTAAACTCTGAATCCCTGAACCGGTAACCCTAAACCCTAAACCCTAAACCCTAGAGGCCCTAGACCCTAGACCCTAGACCCTAAACCCTACACCCTAAGCGAACCGGTAAGCTTCCAGGCCAGACGTACACCGACGTGATCGGTGCCTGGGCCAAGCTGCAGTCTCCTTCCAAAGCCGAGGAGCCGATTGCGGGAGTTTTCCTTAGAAAGGGAAAAGATTAGAGGGATCTTCTAGGATTCTGTTGAGGCTTGCTTTAAAGAGATCCATAAGGTTCAGGGTTTCGGGCTTAGGGTTTCAGGGTTCAGGGTTTCTCGGGCTGTAGGGTTTTAGGGTTATAATCAGAAGGTTACTAAGGGTTCGCCCTGGATTTTGGAGTGCTTGTAGTCGGGGGTTGAGGGCTAACGGGCTTTCAAGAAGGCTTTGATAGGGTTTTGTAGGAGCTTCAGATAGGTCTTGAACAGAGCCAGGCTTCAGGGTTTTAGGTTTTAGGGTTTAGGGTTTAGGGTTTAGGGTTTAGGGTTTAGGGTTTAGGGTTTAGGGTTTAGGGTTTAGGCTTCAGGGTTTTAGGGATTAGGGTTTAGTGTTTAGGGGTTCGGGTTTATAGTTTACCCATAGGCCCCTTAGTAGTTCCTTTTGGGGATGACCTCTTAGGATCCTAAATAGAAGCCACAAAAAGGAACTACAATGGGGCCTATGGGTAGTTTAGGGTTTGACTTTGTTTGTGTCTTGGTGAGGTTTGCGCTTCTGAAGGTCTCTGCTTGGGGCTCATGGGTAGTTAGAAGTGGGGTTATGGGGTTCCTTTAAGGGTTCCTTTAAAGGGTTCTATAGGGTTTAGGGTTTAGGGGTAGTTGTAAGTGGGGTCATAAGTAGGGTAACTGTACTTATAACCCATCTTACGGGACTTATAACTCCACTTATAACGACCCATGAACCTCCTTGGGGCTCCAGACTTGTAGTATTTTCTGTGGGCTGCAGGGCTTTGCCACAACAGACACGACTTCAAGGCACAATGCACTTTTTCTAGGACATCTTCAGGTGGGTAGTTCCCGTTATAGGAGCCTTATAGAAAGTCTATATACCTTATGGAAGCCTTATAGAAGCCCTTTGATACCCTAAACTCCCCGCCTGTAGTTTCCGTTAACTTTTCACTGAGCCACTGAGCCGCTGCAGCTGAGCGTCGTCACTGCGTGCCCTCAGCCCAGCCAAAACATGCACGACCACGGTTTAGGGTTTAGGGCTTGGGGTTTAGGGTTTAGGGTTTAGGGTTTAGGGTTTAGGGTTTAGGGTTTAGGGTCGGGTACTGTCCTTAATACCTTCACGATCCAGCCCCACTGGCACAAGCTTTCTTCTGGCCGTGATGTCAGAATGAGACAGCTGCATCTTGTCATCATCTTTACGAAGGTTCAGAAAAGAGCCCAATGATGTCACGAGACCATGGTGCAGAGAGGAAGATGACAGCTTTCACAACATATGCCACGGCCCTAAACCCCAAACCTTAAACCCGAAACACTGCGCTTGCAGCAAAAGTTGGCGGTGATGGGAAGCCTACACATCACCCATCACATCAAGTCTTGAAAATCTGCCCCCAGTTGCGGGGTTGTGGGGCGCCGAAAAATTGTCAAAGATCACCCAAAAATCACTTCACCTCTTCGGTGTTGGCTGGCCGAAAATCGAACTTGATCAGGATCCTTGAGAAAGACTAGCATATTTTACACTTTCGATGCTGCCAAACTCCCAGAAGTAAGAAGCATATGTTGTGATGTTCCGTTGTGGGTTTTTGAGAGGCAATAATTACATGTTGACAGCAGCATCACAAAGAAAACGACACATGTCGGTGTCCCCAACGCCATCCAAAGTGCTGCAGGATGCACCAGAGCTGGAGTGCACTTGCACAACAACTCGAGTGCCCCAGATCTTGCAAGCTTTCGCCCAGAATGCATCACTATATTATACAGAGAAATTGAAAAGACAGCACCCCCATAATAGTGCATCACCATACCGACAGTCACCCAGCAGCGTCAGACCCAGCAGCTTCTCGCAGCTGTTCCCAGCTCACGTTTGGACGGGCAAAGAGACGCACAGGTTGACCTAAACCCTAAACCCTAAACCCTAGACCCTAAACCCCTAAGCCCTAAACCCCAAACCCTAAACCCGCTACCTTGGCCACAACCGCCTCGAGCCCCACATGGGCAGTTCTATAATTCAGGGTTCCCTGTTACTGTTAGGTCCCAACAATTGTAGGGCACCCTTAGAACAAGGACCGTACATGGGCCCCTGCTTCAGAGAGCTATCCACACACCTCCTTCACTCCGGCAGTCCTCTTTGCTGCACATCGACCCCTAAACCCTAAAACCCTAAACCCCTAAACGCTAAAACCCTAAACCCTAAAACCCTAAAACCCTAAAACCCTAAAACCCTAAACGCTAAACCAATAGAACAAAAACCGGAAGCACTCAGCGAACCGACCGTGAGGTACCCCACGCAC
>CAJNDV010000390.1:5348-15839 GCA_905221635.1 Symbiodinium sp. CCMP2456
TGATGATGATGATGTTGCTGCTGCTGGTGATGATGATGATGTTGCTGATGGTGATAGTGCTGATGACGGGGAAAAAGAAGATGATGATTATGCGATGGTGATGGCGATGATGAGGATGAGCATGAGCATGAGCATGAGGATGAGGATGAGGATGAGGATGAGGATGAGGATGAGGATGAGGATGAGGATGAGGATGAGGATGAGGATGAGGATGAGGATGAGGAGGATGATGATGATGATGATGATGATGATAATGAAGAAGAAGATTATGATGCCGAGGATGACGATAATGGTGATAGCGATGATGTAGCAATCATCATGAGCCTAGTTTTAAGAGGTTAAATGACAGCTATATTCGTCATTAGGCTCACCACTCACATCCTCATCATCCCCAGTGTCAGCACCATCATCCTCATCGCCATCACCATCATCAACACGGTCATCATCGCTACCATCGTCAACGTCATAATAATCATAGAATCTGTCGCGGTTTTCAACCGTGAACGAATCAGAGACAAGTGTCGAAGCGGTATTGGCATCATTCCACGGATTTGAGCAATCATAGCACATTGCTATCTCTAGTTGAAGCTCTGGCAGCAATCAGGGATGTAGTGGTTGCAGGCTTTGAAGGCCTATGCATGTGTAGATCTGATATTCGGCGCCATCCTGGCTACTTACACTAGGTGTCTGTGCGCAGCTGCGGTTTTCAGGCCCTAGTGGGTGGGGGAAGCTGATTGAGGAATTTGGGTCAACAAGGGTTACCTCTTTTTCAGGCTCTTCGTTGTTTCAGACTGCTCGATCCAGGGCCGATGTGCATCGGTGCAGGAGTTTCCTCTGCAGTCTTCCAAGCTGCGCCGGGTGCATGAGTCGCTGGCGCAGTACTACCTGCCACCCGACGACAAGCAGCATGTTCTTTTGATGCGTCTCTTAGGCTTAAAACTTCCAACTCAGCTCGTGGACATACAATCGGCCATCTAGCTTTTATTCCAGACATGTTGTGCTGAGGTATGTCTCTCTCGCTATATATATATATATATACATGCACCCATGGTCATATAAAACAACAATTTCCCGACATGGACCGATTGGTAACATCAGCGTTTTGCAGCGTTCACTCAATTCTCAGCAGCTGCAACTCCCGCAGAAAGTGCGACGAACTCAACGCCCCCAAACCCCTGACCTCTAATACAGGGGCCATAACAATTACCTATACTATATTTTGGTGGCTCATGATTATGATTAATAGTCTAGTACACCCCAAAGCCCAAAACCCGATTCTAATTATCAAGGCCTCATTACCCATACTCCCGGCCCCTAAATCCTACAGCCTTGACCTGCGGTCTGATTTTTCTGAATGAGGCTCCCTTCAGCTTAGGGTCTAAGCATGTCTAAACGAGAGGGCTGTAGGGTTTCAATATAAGCCACAGGCTCTTGGGTTTAGGGTTCACGGTTTAGGATTTCGGGCTCTATTATAAGCCCGGCCCTACATCATACGCCTGAAACCCAGTCCATGGTCAGTCGCAAATTGAAGACGACGGAAGTCCAAAGCCTCAGAACACGCGATGCCCAAAGCCAGGCCGTCTTGACCCTCTACAACCATTCCCCAACCTTGTAAGTAACCCCGACACGAGGCCGCAGTTTGCCGCTGAAAAGGTGGGACGTCTCTTAGGGTTGACATCGATTTGAGGCTTCATTTCGGGGTCAGAGGAGTCCGGCTTCAGGTCTTGAGCGTACTCTCAGACTTGAGAGCTTGAGAGTAGCCCACATGGGACATGGTCGGAGTTTCCTTTGAAGTCCGCCCCGTCGAAATCAACAACTCGCGGAGCCTTTTCGAACTCTCCAGGCATCCACGTTTGAAGGCTTGCGTATGCAATCCTACACACGAAGGCGAAACCAAAGAGCCCTGAATTGGAGGCCTTTTGGGGCTACCTGAACGCCCCGCCTGGGGGCTGCTGTCTGCTGGGCAGCCTTCAATTCCAGGTCGAAGAAGAGGATTTTCGAAAAAAGGGCAGACGGTTTTTGAGGGCCCGTTGTACATGTGGGGTGGGTGCAGGGCAGGGGGAACTACACAGTTCTGCACAGAGAGACTCAGGTGTTTGGGAGCTTCGGTAGCGGTATGGACAGGGGTCTGCGCTGTTGCTCAGAAGATCCTGGGTTCGGCAATGCACAGTGACGCCTGCATAGCTTAAGAGATGCGGGAATGTAGCGCAGGGCTTCTTCCGGTCTCCGACTTTGAAACGTCGGATGTGAAGGAAAGGGTAAGCACGCGATGCTTGCTGTTTTCATGTGGGGTTTCCTGGACCAGCGGTGACCAAGGTATATTGACGACTACCTCATTTGAAGAATCCCAAGTCCCCAGAAAAGAAATTCACTTAGCCAAGTCTCCAGCCCGAGATCTGAAATTGCCGGGGAGACGTTCCGAAATGCTGCAATGCCCTTACCAATTTTGCCAAGTGTCTTTCATTTATGTTTCATGGCCTCATTCTCAAAGAACGGCACAGTCCGCCTGGAACTGGCGATGCGAGCGTGTTACTGCCGCTCTGTTCCCAAGTGTCTAAGCACAGAAACATGATTACAAGCTTCACAACCTGTCACCTGCACTTCTCCACAAACGCAAAGCCCTGCAGCCTTCAATGATCAGATTCCTGAGCCTTTGACGTGGAGCCTTATCCTCCACTGCCAACGCTGCAACATATACCTGGGTACCTGGCTATTTATGGTTGCGAAGGAAGTGCGGGTAACATCGTGCCGGCGACCAGCTCCCACAGAGAGCCTCGAGGAGCTGCCTGCGGGGTGCAATGTCACTTTGTGTCGCGGCTCGGGATTTTGGCTTGAGGATCATGGCGATGCTGTTGATTTTCATGGTTACGATTTGTGATGATGAGGATGATGGGAATGAGGATGGGGACGGGGATGGTGATGATGATGACGATGACGATGATGATGATGATGATCAGGATGAGGATGATGATGATGATGATGATGATGATGATGAGGAGGATGATGATGACGGATGCCGTCATCATCATCATGATCATCATCATCATCATCATCATCACCACGATCATCATGGAGATTCCGATGACGGTGCTGGTGCTGGTGCTGGTGCTGGTGCTGGCGCTGGTGCTGGCGCTGGCGCTGGCGCTGGTGCTGGTGCTGGTGGTGGCGGTGGTGGTGGTAGTGGAGGGGGTGGCGGTGGCGGTGGCGGTGGCGGTGGCGGTGGCGGTGGCGGTGGCGGTGGCGGTGGCGGTGGCGGTGGCGGTGGCGGTTGGCGGTGGTGTTGGTGATGGTGGCGGGGTTGTTGGTGTTGTTGGTGATGTTGGTGTTGGTTGCTGTTGCTGTTGCTTTTGCTGCTGTTGATGGCGATGACGCTGGCCGTGATTTCCTGGCCGCGTTAGACAGGTAGGTACTCGTAGGTAGTGTGAAGCACTGTCGTGACTTCATTGCTCATTCTTCTGATGTTAAAAGGCAAGTAACATTCACAAACACAGCAATCAGATCTGCAACAACAATAAAGCCGTAGCCATGGCAGAAGACAGCACCGGCAAAGCCGATGCCTTTGGCTTTTCTCAATGCTGATCCGGATTTAGGCAAGTTCAAGCACAAAGAGTCGCCGGGAAGCTCGACATACTACGGCATCAGAACTCTGGGAAGATGCGCAGGATCTCTACGGTGTTGAAAAGTATTTGTTTGTTTTCCGCCAAGAAGCATGCCTCCATGTTCCTATTCATTGAGTTGTCATGCGAGACTGCGAGACCGTAAGCAGTAGGGCATCCTGCTTGCATTTGCGGCCTGGAGGCGCAGCTTGCGATCATTGACGAGCTCTGTGTGGAGGTGCCCACATTGGGGTGCTGTGTGTACTTCGGGCTGGAGCACGGCCTCCCCGAAGATGTCTTTCATCCTTTTATATCGAGTTGGGACGCGACGGTGCGTAACCTGCGTGTTGACTACCCTATATAGCTAATAGTTTAATAGTCACTTCGCATGGTTGCTCTCTTCATGCATCTACTCATAGAAGCATGGGGTGGTGATATTTATTCAGATGTCATCTACTTATCAGACAGTCTTGTCAGCCCTGAACAAGAATCCGCGCTATGGCTTTCGTTTTCGATCGCAAAGAATATAAGTGCCGCTGCCGATGTATCCTCCAAGCTGTAATGACGATTGCAGATTTCGGTCGGATCCGGGGGTCACCATTACACCAATGTCGTGGGGCTTTTGGGTAGGCCCGGTGGTCTAGCCTTGAGTTCCAAGCAAGGACCCCCTGAATGCACCCTACAAGAAGCACCGCAAACTCTAAACGCCCTCAGCCGGAGGTCCTTTTGCAGGATCGTTTCCTGGGGGAGCGCTTCGCGCCCTCGTCGATGAACTTTCTGGCCATGACGCACGGCCATGCAGCCGGGCAGAAGCCTGGCCGAATCTCCTGCCTCGGTCTTTCTGGGTTTATGGATTCGAGGCTTTAGGGTTTAAGGGTTCAGGGTTTCGGGGTTGAAGGGTGTAGAAAGCCACCAACAAAGGACTCATGAGCAGTAGCTGACAATCGCGAAAGTCTACAATGTAGACGTCATGGGTAGCTCTAAAGACGAGGGTTCTTGCTGGGTCTCCCAAAAGAGTATGTCGCTCTTAGATCATGGACCCCAGAACACAAATTGTTGACAACGCTTCGCATGTCAAGCCATGATATTTGATGAAGTCGCTCATGAGCAGTCAGCAGCACAAACTCAAGCACTAAATTCAATTCCTGCGAAACCCTAAACCCGAAAAAAAGCGCGGAGCCCCACAAGCCCGAAGCCTAAACCCTATAAGCCCGAAACCTGAAACCAACCTACGCCCTCTAAGCCCCGGGTCTTTTGCAGCCCCCCAACCAGGAAGGGAGCGGATCCGAAGAAGATCGCCAAGCTCCTGTCTGCTGCCGAGACCTGGGGTCCAGGCGGATCGGATTCTGCTCAGTCTGCCTTACGGTTTTAGTCTGTTTCCCTAACTCCCCAGGTACCTACAATATGGGGTACTAGAGCCCCTAGGGCCTTGTATCTGTTTGGGGTTTGGGGTTCTGCAAGCAACACCACACAATTCAGTATGGGGGGCGGGAGTCCCTCATGATCTGAATAGGAGTTTTTTTGCTTTTTTATCGGGTAATTACCTTGCTGTGCTTGTATTGTCTTTTAGAGTGGTTCAGGGACCGTACTGATTCGAACAGGCTTTAGGTGTCTATTTTGCTAGGTGTACTGATACAAGGAGAACATGGCTACTTGTTCAGAGAAGCTAGTATCTTCGAAGAGCCCCAAGGGTGGGCACATGATCATCAGGATTCCACGTGTTGAGCTTCATTAAGGATCGCATGACGGTTTTGGGCCAGGGTTCTTTCTTGTCTGAAGCCCTCGACCACACTCTCTGTGAGTTTGGAATGGTTTACCTGATCTTCGTATTACTGTAGCTCACAACATATAAAGATTAGGGCTCCGAGTCTTGATGCTGTGCCTGAGAGTCTAGAGTCATGATGGGGAGGGAGAGGTAGGTAGGGAGAGAGTGGTGACCCGGGCAGTTTGGCTTGCATTTGTTGGGCACCAGATCGAGCACGATTTCGTTGCATCAGAAAGGTTTTCTACATTGAACATCCAGGAGCCCATTACGTTGAGAGATGACCACATGCGTTATCGGATCGCTGGTCAAAGGTGTCTCATGTGGGACGCTTTCTGAACCTGCGACTGTGTTGCTCGATATTCTTGTTCGTACACCCAGTAAAAGCGATTGGCTACTTAAGGGAAACGTTACCTATAGTCTCCATTGTGGTTCTTTTTTTGGTTTAACCAATTTTATAATTAGGATCCTAAACGGTAACCCCCAAAAAGGAACTACAATGGAGACTATAGGTAACTTGAAACCATCCAAGCTTCAGGCGACAGCGGCTGGACGCAATTCGACGAAACGTGGACCTGCACGGACGAGACACTTTGGCGTACTAGTGCGATGGATGCGCAAGCTTTGACGGGAATTGATCATGAATGTCCTTGAGAGTTGGTTGATCCGGCACATGATGATATCACCGACTAATTACTATCGAACCTGTCGACTTTACATTCCCTTCCCTGAGCCCTGGATCTGCAAAGAAGCTTGTAAACCCTAAACCCTAACCAAGGAAAGATTGGTGGGGCAGGACTATCAGAGAGCAAGGACGCGTGATTTGGCACAAGCCCGGCTTTGAGCTCACCTGACGGAGGAAAAAGCGTCACACAGGGGGGCCTTTCCAGCTGTGAGGGTTGGGGGTGTCTTAGGGTTCAGGGTTTACGGTTTGGTAAGGTATCCCTCCCATGATTTAGGGCCGAGGTTTTCATCTGTTGATCTTGCCGGTCATGGGTTCGGAACTTTGGAACTCAGATTTGGGCTTGACTGGAAGCCCCGGGTCTGAGTCCTGACAGGTGTAGTCAAATCACAACCCCTGAGCGTTTCCGACCCTCCTTATCTATGAGCCTCTATATATATATATATATGTATCAATCTTATATATATATATATACATATTCATGTATCAAGTTGTTCATTTATTTAGTTTTTGAATAGAATGTAGAAGGAGTATATACTATACAGCATGTGGAGTTTCAATACGTCCATTGAGAACCTCGATGTTGCACGAGGCACGCGCCAAGCGCATGGCGCGCAACGCAGAGGTCGTGTCTTTGCGACAGCGAGGATCCAAGTAAGTTTGGCAGACTTTCAAGGCAGGTTTGCGGGTGTAGATTGATGTCTTTTTGCTTCTTGCTGCACTCAGAATAAGAAGAGACAGGCAAACAGACAGCCAGCCAGGCAGGCAGACATACGCGTAAGAATATTGACATCACTTTTCATCCACCTGACTGCTAGGGACACTTCTGTGTCTGCACTCTGCTTTGTTGTCGTCTATATTGCGCCGAAGAATCCGTTTTCCGGCGAAGGGCAGATAGCTAGATTGCTGGCTTAGTTTGTCGGAGCCAGAGAGTGGTGAGAGTTTACTGGGTCATTAACAGTAACAACAGTATTCCTTAGGGTTCCTTTGTATAGCAAAAGTATACTGTGTACACCCAAAACCCGTTCTAATCATTCAGGACCTGGGTAGTTCTCTAAATTAGGGTCCCTTTGAGGGTCCATTGTTATACGGGCGCCGTACTAGGTTGGGAATCCAAAAAGGGACCCTAATTTAGAGAACTGCCCACCTACATCAGGGTTAGTTTGGCCCAGGCAGATGGACGAGCTCAAGAGGCAAGAGGCCGGGCCTCCCTTGACAGTTGGGGCTTCTGTTGTGTTAGGGGTTTAGGCTTTGTTTTTTTGAGGAGGGGCGGGAGCTATGCTTTTTGTTGTTTCAGGGGTTTAGGCTTAGGGGTTTGGGGACTAGGGTTCAGGGGTTTCGGGTTTCAGGGTTTGGGGGTTGGAGTTGTTTGTTCATGTCCGCCCTGCTTTCTAGGGCTGAGAAGCGACACTCTCATGTCAGGCTGCACAGAAGCGGGTGGCTTTGGAGCAGGAGCCCGCGGCACGCTCGAGTTGTATTTCTCTCCCTCTCTCTATCTTTATTTGTATGTTTCCATCTTTCGAGCTATCTAGCTATCTATCCATCTAACTAACTATCTATCTGCCTATCTATCTATTTAACTATCTATTGATTATCTGTTTATCTATCTATCTATCTATCTATCTATCTATTTATCTATCTATCTATCGAATATCTGTTATCGATTATCTGTTGTTTTATATTTATTATCGACCTATCTATCTATCTATCTATCTGATAGCGAGACAGCAAATATGTGTGTAAATATGTATACGAATGAATATCTCGTTCATATTCACGATTCAAGAAGCTCAAAAACCCGAAATGTACTGAGCAGCCCCTGAACAAAAAGGGTATGTCCAAGGCCGCCATACTTTCTCGTATGCCATTCTGTTCCAAAAACACGTCCGAACCCAGTTCTACCACGACTAATCACAGGAGAAGGCGGGGGATGTCCTCCACCCATCGGCTCACATGCCAGGAGCAGCTGGAAAGGGCTGCAGCGCTGGAGAAAGCCATGGCTGGGATCCTAGCATCTAAGTTCGTGGAACTGACGCCGAACCTTCATAAGTGCAAAACCGTTTTGCAAAGCAGTCAGTCGGCCTATCGGCACCTTTTTCAGAAGTATATTTGGGAGTGTTACAAGCACTACACTGCCAACAGTTGTTCAATCGCTCGCCCGGTTAGTTTCCTACACACTGATTTTTTCAAACAGTTGGAGGGCAGCCGGACCGCCAAGGCCACGAAGGTAGTATAAACATTCTGTTTAAGGCTGTCCGCATGTTAGAACACCAGAGGTTCGCCATTGTAAATAGACGTGGCGGTTCGGGCCCGACGAGAATATCGGTTCAGATATTGAAAATTGGGGTTTACGGTGTAAGGTTTAGGGTTTAGCTTAGTCGTCACATTGGTGATTCCTGCGACTATCAGTTGGGCTCTGTTGCTCTCGAGGCAAAACAAGTGAGGCTATTCTGGCAGCGATCGTTTCAGTTTTTGGTGTGTTGGAGCTAGGCACGTCGGTACTTACTTCGAGCCTGTTTCTCGAGATACTCATGTTCTTGCCTATTTTTTTGTTGTCGGGAGCACAGAAGGTCTCCATATCTGAGCGTCTTAGGATGCGTCTTCCGTCTAAAGAAGCTGCAACCTGAGCACTGTGGGAAGCAGCCTGCGGTGTCGTATCCGCTTCGTAGCCCTGCACATGTTCCACGAGCCGAAGCATCGAGGAGCAGCTGAAGGTGGAGGCGCCCCGGGACCCTGCGCGGCTGCACAAGGCCCCGCGTGTCTTTCTCCCGCAGACTCCATGCCTCCTCATCAGGCGTTGCTGTCTTGCTGGACTCAAAAGCTAGGTTTGGGCATGGATTTGTGAGGCGTGAAGGTTGCAACAGGACGTTGCTCGGAAAGTGTGGTGCTCTGGTGGACACGGCCTTGGCAAGCAGTTGCTGCAATCACCTAAACCTCAAACCCTGGATGTGCAACTTTCAGATGCTTACAAGAGCGCTTGGTTGTTCGAAGGGTTCGGAGCTCCATCATAGCGCGACCCACAAGAAGCAAACTACTACACACTACTCCTCCTACTCTCGCCGCTACTGCTGCTGCTACACCTCCTGCTGCTGCTGCTGCTGCTGCTGCTGCTGCTGCTACTGCTACTGCTGCTGCGACTGCCACTGTTCCCCTGCTACTACTATCGCTACTGCCACTCTTCCCAGTGCTACTGCAACCCCAAACACTAAACCCTTGAAGCCCTAACCCCAGAAACCCTAAGCCTTATAAACGCTAAACCCTATTAACTCTAAATCCTAAACCCTACAAACCCTATAAAACCACATAAAACCCTATAAGACCCTATAAAACCCTAGAAACCCTAAACCCTTTAAACCCTAAACCCTATAAGCCCTATAAACCCTAAACCGAGCCGGCACACGAAGGCCCCTGCGCGGCTGTCTGCCGAAGCATATCTCGATCCGATGGTCTGCGTCACCCGGGGGTCGGGCCGCCATTTTAGGGTGTTAGGGTTTAGTGTTTAGGGTCAGGGTTTAGGAGGGCATAGTAAAGGGTATCATATTGGGTTTATAGGGCTTATAGGGTCTATAGGGCATATAGGGTCTAGGGCAGCCCGGGCAGTGGTCTTGGCTTGGCGGGTGAAGAGTTCAGGGTGTAGGCTCTTCCTGCACATCACTGCCATTGCCATTGTTTCTCTTTGTGGTTACTGTAGTAAGCTGCTAGCCGCTAGCCTTCTTGCACACATACTAGCAGGACTTCGATCATCAAAGGTATGAGTGCTACTGCTTCGAATACTGAGTGCTTGGTGTATTTTGTTATGGGCGTGGATTTCGGCTCGGGTTCCGAATATGCATGTTTGTGCTACTTGCAACGCTACAAAGCTCAAGGTCGTGTCAGTCAGTTTTGGGCCACATCACCTTCGCAGCCAAAAACCCGCAGCCTTGACATATCAGTGCAGTGGACCAGAGCTGTTGAGGGGCAAACGTCCGGTTAAGTTTCTGGCATCGGCGCCCTATGCTGTTTTTCACATGTAGGATATCCGGTCAGTCCGTTCTCACTTGATTGAACCCTTAGCCTGGTTGTGTATGCCCTACTCGCAGACTTTGAGTCCAAGTCCCGCAAGCGCCGACACCCACAAGCCAGGAACAATCTTGAACTCCCTGCGGGGTCTGAAACAACACGCAAAGAAGACACCGAGTCTCGGTAGTGAGTATGTCTAAGATTCTTCGACGTATCAAGCGTATTCAGGCGGCTTAGGCATACGGCGGGTTTCAGGATGTAAGCAGCGGCAGCGGGAACTCCCATCGCAAAGAGGGAGGCCATGACGGATCAGCCGAGCTTAAGCCATGCGGATCCTTGCAGCATCCTAGACCGGGCATCTGCAAGAATGAATACATACCGACCTCGCTCCCTCCTACCTGCCTACCTACCTGCCTACTTGCCTCCCTGCCTCCCTGCCTGCCTACCTGCCT